>JAUEKU010165831.1:0-11762 GCA_032274805.1 Gypsophila paniculata
ACCTTACTTCCCTGAGATCGACTCGTGAGTGCTACAACAGACACCGTACACTTGCGGTATTAAAAATAAACGTAACAGATACTAAGACATCCCCAAAAACTCTCACATTACCCTGGATATTATGCATCTCTTAGGCATGGGCAATGGGAAAGAATTGAACAAAAACAAGTCAAAAATGGAAAATGGAGCTTATTCAACGTGGGATAGAGCAAGTATATTTCAGCCAACACGACTTGCTTTATGTCGCTAACCCAACTCATTTAGATAATTCTATAAAC
Source organism: Gypsophila paniculata (assembly GCA_032274805.1). Lineage (NCBI taxonomy): Eukaryota > Viridiplantae > Streptophyta > Magnoliopsida > Caryophyllales > Caryophyllaceae > Gypsophila > Gypsophila paniculata. The sequence goes on from JAUEKU010165831.1 coordinate 279, forward strand.
TTAGCCCCACAAATACTAAATTAGCCAGGCGTACCAGAGCACATTCCCTATTGGGATAATCTAACAATTCTTGCCCGTAAGCAATTCACTTGACACAGAGTCCACAACTCGGTGGCTAAGATACCTTCCCGCTGGACAGACAAAGACTGTTCTCTATAATGCTTTAGGCTATTAGCCATATTGGAAGGGTCAAAGTCCGACAAACTATTAGTTAGAATAGCATACATTTAAAGAAATCAAATACGAAGTGTCAATCTTATGGAGCCTACAATGTCATGAGTAACAATCATCTACTTATCATACTCGTAGTAGAGTACTGATCAAAATAGGGGATCAAATTGGAAGGATTCGGTGAAAACAGCCTGATAAGGGCTTCACTACAAAATGCTAGTGTACGTGTGTTTCCTCGTATTTTCCGACACTCAAACCTTGCACGAATGGTGCATGTCATGATGACGCAGTAGTCTGTCTAGGCTTCAATTGAGAGGTGCGCCGACCACTACACAAATGTTGTACAGATTGCATCATCAAGTAGCACTATGAAAGGTTTGCCGAAAACCCCCTCCCAGTTCAAGAGGTTGTCGAGCGGAATTGAAGGGAAGGAAATAGAGGATTGCAAGATCCTTTGTTTGAATAATGAGTTGGGTTGGATGGGAAATTAATAGCAGAATCTATAATCCCGCCTGCAAGTCAAATCGAATTGCTTTCGACACTTACTCCATTCCCTACACAGCACTTCAAGTAGTCAGACGTTACTACTAATGTCTACTGTGAAACCCTAAAAGTATCCACCACATTATATGGTGGAATGCTAGAAAGCAAGTGACCCTTTGACGCCATTCCAAATTTGTGAGCCAAGCTATTGAAGTCACTACTGTTATCGTAAAACCAGGTTTCTACTGTTAAAAAGGGGAGCTCGACTGCTCAACACATTCTACACATCGGTGAAGTCAAAACCGTCTGTATGATACCATGGGAGCAGACTATACAGCCAGAATTAAAAGAAAATTACTCAATCACGCAGTTATTAACAAGCACATACTACAAATCTACTCAATAGTAATTAAAAAAAAAATCAAATCTCTACCAACATCCAAGGCAAAATATGTTTAGATAAAATTCAGACACTCCCATTCTAGCCTAAAACAATTATCTCACAAAAGTATAAAACTGAAAATGACATGGTATTTATAGTTGGAGCAGGACAATCCAAGACAAAAGGTAAAACAGCCAGGAGCATGGCACGAACAATCAGCAGCTTCAGACAAAAACTCACCTTACCGGTCCCCGGCGCAATTTACAATGCTTGTCTAAGGGACGACAACTCAGCTGTTCACACTTCCGTCCCCCAAAGATTATGACAAAAAAAGGGCTCAGGGGCAACGAGGGATATGAAACCAAAAATTCCCCAAATGGAACATGAAAGCAACACTGATTCGACCAAAACACACATAAATCTTTCCACAAACTCCTGCCACTAGATCAAGCGATCAAAAGAAAAACCAAAAAGTCTCTTCTTTTTTTGGGTCTCATATTTTGAAGTCTACCTTTTCAGTTGTACTTAGCAAACTTCTTTTTTAAAATTTGAGGTTTTTTTATTTTCTATTTTTTTTTTTTGTTTTTTAAAAGGTTATATAAAGATTTTATCTACTTGCCTTGTGAGATATCGTGCATCAACCAACCAGACCATAATTCCGAACGAAATACTCACCAAGGTCTTTGTTTCCATCTTCCACTTCACTGTTTTCCCCACTGCTCTGCTTGAATGTGAGCAGCACTACCACCACGAGCAGCGGTTACTATTCTAGGATCATCAGTCTTCTCATCCAGTGAAACACTTTGAATACCATCAGTTATTGCAGAAACGGGAGGGCCCTTAGGAGACTGCAAATCTGACACTGTTGGAAGTTGCACAGAGGGCGGCATTATCCATCTCATCCAATCATCACGCCTTCTAATTTTATCTCCCTGCAAAATTACTAAGATTGTATTCACCGCTACACAGAAGTTCTAAACTTCCAGACGTCTGAAGGGGCAGATCTAAGGTGTGGTAAAGGGAGTAGTTCATTTTCAATCTCACAGAGAACATAATAAATGTACTAGTAAAGTTTCCAACTTTTAACGTAGCTAACCTGTACTTCGACAACAGAGGAGGGCCTCACAGCATCTAATATTTGGAAAGTGTCATTTGTCAAAGACTTAACCTGCAAGCATGGTCACAAATAGTAATCAAGATTACATCAAGGTCATGGAGGATGAGATGAGAAACAAGAGACGACCACTCTTACAATGCCATGCAATAGGGTTGTGCAAGCAACATAAAAAAACAGGAGCAAATTAGGAGGAAAGATCAAAAAAATAAACTAATGATCAAAGAAAGTGAACATGTATCTGTCTCCAACTAAACTTTTATTGATAGCAGCAAACTATTTGACTTTTGAGAATGATAAAAGCAAAAACTTGAAGCTTTGGCTTTCCAATTATCCAGAATTTTACATAGAGTTGCGCATAGATTGTTGGGCCTAGAGTACACAGCGCACCTAAGGAGCTTTGAGATGTTTGGTTGGTGCCTCTCCGATGAGCCTCAGACGTGCATTATAAAGCAAAGCCTTACACATGCCAAGAATTGACAATTTATTCCCAAAGACCATCAACGAATATGGCCAACTTTAAGAGGAAAAGTCAAAAGAGTTATTCACTCAAAGTTGGAGCAATGTTCCCATTTTCCATATTGGTTGAGTCACCATTTGTTTCTTGTTTCCTTATTTGGTAGCATTTATTTTATAGTAATAAGATCAAAGATCATACTATCTAATACTTGACATATGTCATTGCTTGGGCCCATTGCAACTACTCCCTGGGCCCATTGCAACTACTCTCCAACCCCAGACACACTACCACTCCTGCCCAATAACCACACGACTCTCTGCAATCCAACCAAAACTTCTCCCATCACAGAACTGCCTCACCTCATTCCAGAAATCACTGCATAGCTTACTCCCACACTATCGGAAACCACCTCAAGAACTGCACCGAACACCCAGATCAGAAACCTTCACACTTGAAAACTACCTCCACTGCTCGAAGCATCCACCGTTAGCTTTGAAAAGCCATACTCCTTTCCCAACACCCTACCTTTGCCCTGAAAACCATATCCTGTGGGTTTTTGGGGGAAAAGAAGGGAGTTTCAGGGGTGGGTGGGTTTTTAAAAACAGGAACATCTGTTCCGAATAGTGAAGATGGTGTGATTGAAGTTAACGATTCAGAGGCAGGAGAGGGGGTAGTGGAGGTGGTTTAACAATTGAAGTTATGGTGGTGGATGTGTATTGTGTTGGTTTGGGTTATGGGTGTGGTGGCAATGAAGGTGGATCTAGTGTGGTTGTGGTGACAATGCTGCAGAATGAATGTCGATTGATAGCTGAGATGGATATTAGACAGGAAGTTACTTAATGAGTGATGTCTTTAGGCCTTTATAATGTTTTAGAAGCGAAGATACTTAAATGTAGCAGTGAAAGAAAATTGCTAAGAATACAAGGGTTACAAACCATTATGAAATTCTTTTGTATTTAGAAAAAAGTGATACACCAAACAGATAAGAAATCTCAAGTACTATCTTCAGCAAAGCGACACCAATAGACTTTTTGATTTTGTCTAGCAGTCAGTTAACAAGCAGAAAACAATTAAGATATCAGTAAAAGACAGTACATACGTTTACATACATCTCATAAGATCATAACTCGAGGAAATAAAACATTGAGATGATAACACAAGAAGCAAAAGTTGTGTTGCTTGGGCTTGGAAAAAGTACATAGGAAAAGCTTACCCTATTGAAGTTTGAAATTACATCAACCGAGATCCAACCATTTTCATCCATTTGCCTCCGCAGAAATGTGTCTCTGACTAGATTTTCATTGCTGTTACAAGAAAACAGAAATTTTAAAATGGTTGAAATAACTGGTCACATTATGCACATAAAACATTAAACAAAGGACATCCTATATGACATGAAATTTGTAAGCAAGTACCTGAAGTAATAATCAATCTGCTTTAGTATCTCGGAATACAACTTAGGATCCGGTGGAGGGTAATACATCTGAGGAACAGGTGCAACAAACTGCATGCCCGGGGGGAGATAAAATATAGGCAAATCTGAAAACAAAACATCATCAGCATCATCTAATACGAACAGAAGTGTGTGCTCGTAATATCTACCTACCAGGCATCGCAGGGTTCATAAAAGACTGCAAAGGCGGAGGATGGACAAATGGAGCAGAAACTGGTGGTGGTGGTGGTGGAGGTCTCACAAATCCCCTGGAAACAACACTTGGCTGCAACGGAGCGTCTCTCCCATTGAAACTCTTTTGGTGGTTCCAGTCATGATTACCACGTTCCTGATCCCTCCGTCTTCCCCCATAAGTCTGATGTGACCCATCTCCACGTGACTGGGGCCCTCCATTTCCTTTCCTGAACGAATTACGGTGATGAGGATGCTCCCCACCGGCATTTCTCTGGCCCGACTCTCTATGACCATGGCTCTGCACGTTGTCTTTTCCCGGATTTTCAGAGCTGCCAGAGTTAGCTTTAGGAGACGGATAATTATGCTGATGATGAGAACCATCACCACCTGGTTGCGAAGATTGTTGAGATGACGCTCCATTAGCGTGTGAATTACCCTCACCATCACGCTTCATCGACTTTTGTTTCCCAAACTGTCCATGAGTGGAACTCAGCTGGTGATTTCCATAATTAGCAGTCGGCTTCTGTGCAGTCGATGATGGTGACCGCACTGACGATGATACCCTTGGCGCTGCTGACGTATCAACTCCCATCACCTACAGCACCCCACATCAGTCACCAATATCAAAACTATCCATCACACATACAATTATCACAGAGCAACGATACATAGAACATACTCCAGTCGAGCTAATATCGAATCAAACAGCTTAAAAACAACATTAATCACCCAAACTGATCATTTTATTATAACCGCATTACTGATTACTACAATGCCTCCAACATTTCCTCCAGTCGAGTTAATATCGAATAATACAGCTTAAAAACGACATCGATGTAAAAGACATAATCTTCATCGGATTGACCTCAAATCTTTTCTGCCTTATTTTCTTGAATGAGGGTGTTCGTCATAAATTCACTGAATATAATTTCTACCACCACTAAAGAATTGTCCAACTAAAAGTTTATGACTCAATTTGCCTTATTTCCACTTAAAATAATAGAGTAATATAGAATTACCTTAGAAAATAAAAGTGAGTTCAACATGACTTAATAATGAGGCTAGTGTTCTATGGCTCGGTCATTTCTAGCTTTATGTGGGTTCTGTCTATCTTGTAATTCCAGAACCAAATTCCGCTTTCCTTCTTCAAATCTTCAGTCGGATCTAATTGCAGTGCTAAATCTGAAATTCAACAAGTGATATCGTTAATTAAGTTCTTAAGGATTCTGTACTTGCAAGTATTACGAGAAAATTTCAAGATTTTGCTTTAGTAGTCATCGGTATTCTATGCCGCTGTAGTTTTATGGGGTGTTAACTACTGTGGTATCAATTTGCCCTTCCTACTCAAGCTTTCTAATCGTGATTTTATCAGTGACGACAGCAGAAGGCAGCGGCAACAGGCATAACAGCACGTCGTGAACAGCAACATCAAGCAACGACATCAAGTAATAGGCAGAAGTAGATAGAGGGCAATATCGACAACAACAAATATCAACAATATTTACAGTAACATCGATGGTACATGCCTACTCTTCTAAAACAATAAGTCTTCCTTAAGATGGATTTTCCGACTTGACAATAAAACGGGTCAAGTATTATTTCATTTGTGCGTATAAGACAAATCTTTTGTTTATCTCTATGCATTCAACTTTTGTTTTATTCACACTACTTGACCCGCTTTAATTTTTAAATTTGAGACGAATAAATCCGTTTTATATAATAATTCGTACCTCTAAAATTATTTCTTTAAATTTCTCTTATTTTTCTCCTCTATCCATGCTTCTCCAAGTTCCTGTGTTCCTATCCCTATTCTTTTCAACTTCAACCCACCCGATAAAAAAAATCATTCCTTAGACCCCGTCCTTTCCCTCTCCCAATAATCCTTTGCTTCGCGGTCACTCACCTCTCATTAGGATAATTAACTTTCCCACCACTACTTTGACTCCTTATCCCTATCCCTTTATGAATAGACATGTTTATACATTAAGGTCAAACAAAAATGCATTTGTCTCATGACGCATTTGTTTTCCTTGGCTAATTTTATAGCCTTTTAGAATTAAGTTCCTGTACTGACAAATAACATTTACGACTCAAATTGGCTTCAATTTATACAACAACTTTAAAAAGGTATTCATACCATGTACTGATATTTACTTGCTTAAGGCTCACCCACTGATTAGTTCAAAACAACATTTACAACACAAATGTAGACTGTGAGGCATAAGTTACGACAACTACATCTAGCATGACAGCTACACCCCAAATAATCAGAATAATCTGCATGCAAAGTGAAAACAGAACAGTGGGTTCAGCGACGCAAATGATAAAACAACAAAAAAAAAACAAAAATTAAAAGCTGAAGAATTCACAGTAAACAAACCAAATTGAGAATCACTAAATCAGATAACAAGCCCACGTAAGTCTTCAGAATCCCAAAAAAACCCTTATTTCGTAATTATGCATAAAAAAAATGCAGCAAGTAAATAATATGGAAATACCTGGTGTCTCATATTTCAATAACTAAATCAATTTTAAAGAATTGTGAATTTAGTAACGCAGATAGGCAAACCAATAAGCAATAATGAATAAACAATATCTAAATACTGAGATTATGTTAAAAAAGCAATGGTAAACAAGATTTAAAATCAAATAGCCTGTCATTTTCAGTGATTTCACTTCCAAAAACACAACACCACCGATGTGCGTACACCCACCCACTTACATGTTAACATGTACAAGCGGGCGAGAAGGGAATAAGGTACGAAATGTGACTATAAGGAGCGTAAAAGAAGGTTGCAAACAAATATATCATTTTAAAAGTTCAAGAATACAGGTGTGCATACATCCCACTTCCCAAACCTGTAAAAACAAACGTTTCCTTTTTTTTCCAACGAAAGAAAATTCAAATCCAAAAAACAGTTAAAATGTCCACATTAAACCCAGATAATACACATCAAATACAAGAGTTGTGAGCAACAGTCAGAAAAAGAACCCTATAGTCGTCACAAACATTTCAAAGATTTAACCTATACACCCCTAAACAAACCTAAATGATCTTTCAGATTTCTAAGAATGGATCATCTAAACATGGAAAAAATAACCGAATCACTATCCAAACTTTAGGCCTGCTGTCACTACCTATCAATTTTGTTTTTTTTTTTTGTCCTACTTCTTCATTCAATAGCATGTAAACAATGCGAACATTTGCAAAGGCACCTGGCCATCACCTCATCATCACTCCGACGGCTACTATACATCATACGTCATATACACTAACCTGAGCGATCTCTTCATTATTGCTAGGCCAGGTATCTCCGAAGTACGCACTCTTGCCATCCTTTCCATTCCCAATTGGCTCTTTCTTAAAGTAAATATCAACCTACATGCAGCAATATTGCTATCAGGAAAAAAGCCGATAGTAAAACATTCTTCAACTGTGTTTTTAAGGTATGATCATCAGGGTTATATTACTGATTTTCTTCTACAATCTCAAGCACAGGCGTCTGACTATTGAAATGTCTGTTAGTGATCTCACGACTTGAATGATCGTTATTTTATTGATTCAAAATTAAGCTAGATTCTGAACCATCGCTGTTGCTACTTATTTTGTGTAACAATCCACACCTTAAAAACACAGTTGAAAATTCAAAATTAAGCTAGATTGTGAACCATCACCTCTAAATTTCATCTTAAACGGATTTTAAAACAATTGATTCTTCGATTATTGTGTTTAACTCTCAACCGCAAATTTCAAATATACATATGCACTAATGTTACAAGTATGCAAAACTTATTAAACGACAATATTTTCACGATAAATTAAATAGCATCCTTCTAATTCCTTAACCCAACAAAAAGATCAAAATGAAATTGACCCCAAAAAAATAATAAAGCAACACATCATCCCAAATTATCGTGAACTCTAACAACAAGATGAAGCAATACACCTTAAATTGTTTGATAAAGTGTTCACATTAGCTAAATCAATCAAACATATCGACAATATTCGAGGATTTCATACTTCACATAGCACAGGCGCACAGAATCAGGTTAAGATTGAAGGGAGAAACCAAAAAAGAAAATCGAAACTATACCTTCATCATTGGAGATCGAATCCTCCATCTGTTTAGGTAGCAACAACCTCAACAGGAAAAAACCTTCGAGAATTAAATCGAACTGCAACATCAAATGACGAAACATGATAAATACCCATTTTAATCGAATCCTTAACATAGTCCGCCTAATACATCATAGGATTCATAGCCGTCAACAATATGGTCTGACAATGAAAGTCTCAACAGACTACAACTATGATCACACAAAATCAAACAAATAAGTACAAGAGGTCAACGGATTCCTCCTCAATCATAAAATCATAACAACACGTTAACAAATTAACGAAATTAACAATGAATTAAGTTTAGCAAAAATGAGAAAATCCAAACAACAATGCTCCAAAACCCCAAAAAATTAAGGAAATACCTAAAACAAACTTAAAAATCAACCAAAAGAAACGATACCTAGATGAGAAATTGAATAATCCAATAACCTAATTTTTTTGAATGAGAGAAATTAGAAAGGGAGGAAATTAATGAGGAAGTTGATGAGCATGAGTGGTTGAGCAGTAGTATGTGTGGTTGAGTAGTAAGGGAAGGGCAAGCAGTAGTATGTGTGGTTGAGCAAAAAGAAAGGACGGTGAAACTGTAGCTGTAACAGTTTTACAAGTTCTCTCTTTTTAGATGTTAAGGATTAGAAGTGAGGAATAAAAGTTATTCACATAAAGGCTTTTCTAAGCGTTCCAATCAATGGAACATGAACCTAACTCCATTGAAGATGTAGCGTGAACTTGAAGAGAGAAAAGCTAAATAGTATGTGTGAGTTATTATTCATGTTGAGTCAAAGTAACTTATATCCCCTCCGTCCCAGTCAATTGTTAACGTTTGATATTTAAAGGTCTATATATGATACAATTAAACTTTATATTTTTGTGGATTATACAACTTGGATATAATATACATGTAAGTTGGCATGTTATCATGACTTTCGTGTATTAATTTACTCCGTATTTGTTTTTATACTCTTAGTTAAAGAGTTAGTTTGGCTAATTAATTAATCTAAGAACTATAATTAGCTACCAATTAGTAAATCATATGTACACAATTGTATTATTTTATAGGAGTGACCCTTGATTAAACTTTTGAAGTGCTTGGGGTCTTCGGGATAGTGACGGAGCTAGAATTTTGGTTTCGAGTGTCGGGGGCAGAAAATTTTGAGGGGCGAAGTAGTTATGAAATAAAGTAAATTATTTTTTTTTATTTGAATATTTTAGATAAAAATTAAAAAATTTCTGATGTTTAAGTGGAACACCCATAAATACTCCTCTAATGAAATAAATTACTCGTATAAGAGTAATATGTAGTTGAATTTTAGATGCTTTTATAATTGGCCCAAAATATAAACGGGCTGGGTTATCTAAAACAGGACTATCTGAGTACTGTGTGTATGAGCTTCGGCGTGATAACATTGACAAGGTCTCCTAAAATATTCAATTTTGTGAAGAGCTATAGGTGAGAATTTAATATGAAGTTATATATGTAGAGTTGGTAAGCCTGGCCCGATCCAAAATGACCCGACTCTAAACCCGAGTAATTCGATTTGATTTGAATTGAAAATATTGCAACCCAATCCGATTCGACCCGACCCGACCCGACCCGATGATGCGTCGTAACTCGATGCTATCCGATTAAGGTAAATTCGAAACCCGACCCGAGACGACTCGTAATCCGAATTCGACCGGATAACTATTCGACCCGACCCGAACCAAAAAATGTCCCGGCCCGAACCCACTCGACCCAATCCAAAAAAATGACCCAACCCGACCCCACTCAAAAAAATGACCCGACCTCTAACCCGATTCGACCTTATCTAACGTAATAACGACCAAAAATATAATTTGTAAATAATGAAAGAAGATATTTTAAAAAATACAATGAATTATGCAATCATAGTAGGCAAAATCTGACGTAAACCCACCATGACCAGACAGTTTATTAATATAACCCGACATGAAAAGACCCTAACCAACTTAAATTTTATCCAAATTAGTCCTAACTTGACAAATTTATTGAAATGGCCCGACCTAATAACGAACCGACCCCACCCAAACTCAATCTGACTCGACAAATTAATCTGATGACCTAACCAGAAAATGACCCGATTCAACCCAAACACGACCCGAATCCGACTCGACCCAACTAATCTATCTTAATGACCCGACTCGATTGCCTTCTACGGCAGCCCCGCACCGGCAGCCCTCACCGACAATCTTCTTTCGCTCTCGCCGGCAACCCATCTCTCGCAGGCGTCGGCAACTCATTTCTCTCTCACCGGCAGCTCTCTCCCTCTCTCTCTCTCTCTCTCTTTCACCGGGAGCCCTCACCTTCTCTCTCCCACCGGACGCCCTCTCCCTCTCTCACCGGCAGCCCTCACCATAACCGCCAACCCCCACCTCCTCCCTTTCACCGGCAGCCCTATCTCTTTCTCTCACACCGGCAGCCCTCAAACATCATCCCCCCAAAAATCAATTAGAAAAATCCCCAATTCCCTCCACAAACCCTAAATCACGATTGTGTTTTTGGAATATCAATAATTGTTATTAGAATACCATTCTTTATCACTACAATAGCATTATTTGTACTTATAATATCAACTATTGTCCTTTATAATACCATTTTTTGTCATTACAATAGCATTATTTGTAATTGGAATATCATATTTTATTATTGTTAGAAATACGTTTTATTGTTTATTTTTATTACATTTTCAATAATTTTAATTAAATTGAAATTAGGATTTGGGTTAATAATGGTGGTTTTTGAGGGTGTGGGTGTTGTCGTTGTGTGGTTGTTGTCGTTGTGTGGTTGTTGTGGGTGGTCGTTGTGTGGTTGTTGTCGTTGTGTGGGTGTTGTGGGTGACAGGGCGGCCGACACGAGGGAGTAAGAGGATGATATGTGGGGCGATGGTGGTGTTTGAGGGTGTGGGTGTTGTCGTTGTGTGGTTGTTGTGGGTGACAGGATGGCACCGGTGACGATGGCCGTCAGTGGTGGTCAAATAAGGCACCGGTGACGAAGGCCTCGACCACGCAAAGAGGACGGCAGGACGAGGGGAAGTCATCGGTGACGATGGCCTTCAGTGGTGGTCGGCGGAGCTGGGGCCTGCTGCCGTCGTTGACGTCGAGTAGTTGTTGT
>JAUEKU010165842.1:0-11762 GCA_032274805.1 Gypsophila paniculata
TGTGTTTTGGGCTTGTTTTGTGATGTTGGGCTGATTTTGTAGTTAAAATAAAGACCAACAAAATGCGACGACTGACTAAAATTCATTTAAAAACGAAATCGATAAATTAAAACGGCATTGTTATAATTAAAATGCTTAAGTCCAATTCATCACCGGGTCAGTTTTGGAGGGTACGGATATGGGTATCTAAAGGTACTAAATTAATAAATTAAATAAAAATCAAACTGGGGTTCAAAAATGTGCAAAACTCAGTCAGGTCTCACATGATAACCACAGACAAGCGGGTAATTAGGTTCGAAACAGGTCAATGGCCAAAAACTTTATAAATTACGTTGAATACCCTTTTATTTAAATTCACTTTTTTTCGACGATTCGAGCCATACAGTCATACAGATCCAATAGGCTATCCGGCCTCCAACTATAAACATTCTTCAAAAGATAACAATCTCCTAATACCACCTATATTATAATATACGTATGACAGATTGTTTATCGAGTCACATCGGATCGTATTACCTACCAACCAAATAATAAGTGGGGATATAAAAGCGGAAAGAAAGCACGCATACGGGCATGAGAGACGCACCTCTCCACACTCTACGCAAACTCGTTGTTTCATTACAAATAAGCTTTCATAATATTAATATTAATTAATTAATATTACGTAATTAATAATTCAAGTTCTTCGATTACTTGATAGATCTGCTGCTTTCACTTTTGTTTTTTGTTGTTTTTGGGTCGGATCTTAGAATATCCTCATCTGGGTACTTATTAATTTTTGCCCACATAACTCCATAAATCATTTGATTTTAACTATTTTATTCTTTTAATTTTTTTTTTAAAAAATGGGGTCTAAAAAAAAATCCAGCAATTCTTCTAATAATTCTTCTTCATCTTCATCATCACGAGAACAAATTTCATCGATCTCAGGTTAGTTTAATTAATTAATTAATTACTTAATTAATTAATTTTGTTATTTAGGTTTAGATTGATGTTATTATTTAGCTGGATTTTTTTATTTTGGTTTTGTTAATGTTGTTGACTTTTTATGAGATTTGAATTTAATTTTGTTAATTATTTTGATTTGGGTTTGTATTAATTTTTGTTTATGTTGTTAATATTTGGGTGTTTGTGATAACTTGAGTTTTAATTTTTGAGGCATTATTTAGATTTTGTTGTGAAGTTGTGAAATAATTGCACGAGTTACGGTTGTACGTATATGACGGGTTGATTGGGACTAAGATGCGACAATTATAATGCTTATTGGGACTACTTTTTAACCTAAAGGGGTCACCTTTTATTATTATTTTTTTTTATAGTTGATTTTTTAGGTCTGTGTTGAACGCATATAACGGTGTCATTGGAGAATTACTCGATAAATAGGGTACATTGAGTTTTTGAATTTTTGTGGGAATAGTAGATTTTTTGTTACTTGTGGTGGTGTGTAGTATGTAAGTTGTGTTGTGGTGTTTGTATTGATGTTTCACATTGCTTGCAATGATTTGGGAATCGATGTTGTATGGGATGTTATTTCGATTTTACGGATTAGGTTACCCTAAGTTGATTGATGGACTGTATGTTCGATGTTCTTAAGGCGATGTTGGACTTAGATTGTCGTATGAATACAAATTGTGGTTATTGCTGTTTGATGGAAACCAACATGAAAATCAACATTATCCCGGTGCCTCAATGGCGGTACCTTAGGTAAGATAAGGGGATATCGGATGTAAGCAGCCTTACCGTTCGAATGTTGTCCTTAAATTGGAAACTCTTGAGGACTAGCAAATGGTTTATTGTTGTCTTGGTTGGTTGATGAAAGTGCTTGAAACTTTTTCATGGGAAACAACAAACTATCGGGCCATCTTAAGCTACCGTATGCAACATTTGTGAATCCGTGGAATAAGGATTTTGGAACCTTTTGGCCTTTAGAGTGTTGGACTTCAAGGTGTTCTAGTTAATGGCGAATTCAAATCTTACCGAGTTGATTTATCTGTCGATAGAGAAATAAATAAGATAATAAGTGAGAAATAAGTGAGATAATCTGTCGTAGTAATCGATAATGTGTCGATTGGCGTAGTAATGGAGCTAGGGAATATAGTTTTGGTAATTGGGAGAATATAAGAATCACAAGGCTCATGTGTTTCAATGATAAATTTTATAACAAAAACGTTCTACTTAGCCTTATGGTGTATAGTAGGGCCTTTTTTAGGGGATATATGATTGTTTAAGTATACGACTTATCTCAAAATTATTGAAGAATCTTATTTGTTGTGACTTCAAAGCGGTTGATACCATTGCAGTAACCTTCAAATCCTATAAAAAGTGGTGGCCGTGGTGTGGCGGTGTGGCCCATATTTCATACCATGCTTGAGATGTTTTCCTGCAAAAACCAAACTATTAGTCGGATACTTAGGAACTAACTGATTTCATTAGGACTTTTTGAATTGGATTATAATTTATGATTTAAGGATATTTGAATTTACATGAACACGGTTCTTTGAATTTATGATATGAGCGTTGAAGGGATTTTACGAAACTGATTTGTATTTGGTATGTTTGTGTTTATAATGAACGGAATAAAACAGAACTGAAAGGATAATGGATTGGAAGTGTTTCAGCTATGTCTAGCTTTTAAATGATTGTGTCTTTGTCAAAACTGCGATTGCCTATGCAGAGTCAACACTAAGTTTATTAATTCATTGCTCACAAGGCATTTACAATAAATTTGGGGCAAACATTGTTGTGTCTGTTCTACGATGCCACGATCAAGCGCTCATTCATTATTTATCCTAATTTCCAAGTAGACTTTAGTGCTAGAAAATACTATATTTCTGCATAAATGATACGGAGTATTTGTTATCAAATGCTGATAAAGCAAGGATTATGTGGATGAAAACTCTAGCCTATAGTCGCAGTCGGCTGCCAAATCGTGAAAAGGTTCAGTAAATCATGGATTTTTTGCCCGAGCTCCTATTTTGCAATCTTGACACGCAAGCTGCCAGCTCGATGCGTCAGCGCCATAGTATGTATGATGCATTGATGCGTCTGCATCACTCATTCCCCTTGCTCACATCACTTGCATCCCAGTGATGCATCAATAAGCCACACAAATCACAACAGCTTCCACCCTCGCAATACCTCACGACACAACACCACGACATTCACCAATTCCCTCGTGATGCATCACTCTTATTTTAGCCTTTTAGGTGCCTCATCCTCTGCTCCTTACTTGATCATCCCATGATTTGTGCTCTTCTATGGCAATACAGCTGTCGCAACACCTCACTCGATGCATAGGGCTACTTGATCTAAGATCATAATCTTCAAGGAATCAAAATCGTTGAAACCCGGTATTAATTGTCATAACTTTAAACTTGATATGCTGAACTCCTCTGTCTTCTAACGATGCCAGCAACCTTATATGTGCTAACACAAATTTTGTAGTCTGCAAAATAAACAAAACACAAAAAATGCAAAACAAAATAATTTTTATTAATTTGAATCTGGGTTACAATTTCTAGATTCCACTGATTCGATTTCCACACAAATGATTTTAATGACTTCGAAAGAGGGTCTTGAAAGACTTGAATCTCCTCCGTGGCTTTTCTTCGAACTCGAGTGCACTTTTTGAATGCTTGACGTCGGGATTTGAATGAATGAATTTTCTCTTTTAATTGTGAGATTTAAAAGAGAGGTTTTTGTTTTGGTCTTATATGAGGTTTTAACTTTTCAGAGAGTTACTGACATTTGTTTTTTTTTGAGAGGTTTTTATTTTTTTGTGAGGGAATTTTTAATTTATGAATGACTAACCTTTTTTTATAAATTAAAGATAAAGCATTTATTTATAGAGAATGAATTGTAGGGTTTAAGGTATTTGGACTTGGAAGTCATTTTGGCCCATTTATGTGAATTTGACCCATTTGACGGGTTTGACCTTAATTAAATGAGTCGGGTTTTAACTTGGACCCAAATAATTAATTATAGACATTTTTTATGTCCACAATATGTAGCCCTGTTCTTTTGGACATAATTTTAGTTTTGATTAGATAGGTTCGGTTCACTTCAGCTCTTCCCAATACAATTTTGTTCTTGCATCAGCTACTTTAGATAGATTCGGTTCGGTTCAGCTCTAGGAAGTGCAAAATATCAGGGTCTTTATTTTCTTAACTCATTTTATGCTTCTCTTGTTTTACTTTTGCAATGGGTTGTGCTCCCTCATAACACCAACATTTAATTGACTTTGTGACTTATATGTGGTGCATTTAGATATTCGTGAGAAGCATCAGCAGGAGCTTGAAAGTTTGACGTTGACCACACAACCATTTAGAACGTTGAAATTTTTTCTTTCTGCTATTTATGATTATTTGAAGCAATCAGTAAGATATCTTTTGGCGAAAGGCGGTTGGCTTTTAGTTTTGGGTACCTTGGTAGCGGCTTGTGGAGTTTTCGTGGCTACCATTGAAGGATCTCATGAGAAGGTAATTCCTCGTCTCTACTTTCTTCCGACTTTTACAAATTATTGAGTTTCCTTGAGGAGACTGCGTTCCAGGAATTCTGGACAGGGACAATTAAAGTATGCTGTATTACTTTATTGTTATTCCACTAAAAGAATGTCTCTTACTACACTTATTTCTTTATACCCACTCTTTATAAAACATTGCTGACTTTTGAAAAATGCTAGTGATTTTTTTTTTCTAAATGAAATATTCATTTGTTCGGATTTTGAAAAGTATGTTGTGATTGAAGTAGGAATGGAAATCGACACTTTAACCGATTATGCATTATCCATACTTGATGTGGAATACTTTCACGTTGCTGTTGTGACGGGTTGTTGTCTACTAGTTTAATCCATACTAGTTTAATTCTGCATACTTTCATGTTGCTGTTGTGACGAGATGCTAGTTTAGTATCAACAATGAATGATGATTGCTTGATTAGATTTTGTATTGACCTCTCTTGCAGCATTTTCAAGTGGTTCTCCTGTACCTTCAGTTTGTATTATGGTGGACTGCCCTTGGCGTCGCATCTTCCATTGGTCTTGGTACGTATTTTACGATATTTTTGGTCAGTGAACACTCTGATCATAGTCAATGCTACTCATTATAGGATGATTAGTTATAAATTGTATTGCTAGCTTACTGATAATGCTCCCCCGTCTAATAATCTGAGTCTGATGTGTAGTAATGTTGTTTCTTGCATAATTTATTTGTCAGTGAAGGTTGTATATCACAGTTTCATGTTTGATGCATCCACTCAACCTTTAATAATTGATAACGTCTCTCCACTAAGATCGTTATAGTATATAAATAGATACTAAATGGTGTAAATCTTAGAGGTTCCAGACTATTGAATTCAGCAAGATCATACTGCATTTATTCGCTTCAAATTCTAACAAACCTAACATTGACATTGATCTTATTTTCCTTTTCGCTCGACATTTGTCTTGACATTATTCTCTTCATGCTTATCATCAGGTTCTGGACTCCATACATTTGTTCTCTACTTGGGCCCCCATATAGCTCTCTTCACCATAAAGGCAATGCAGTGTGGTCGAGTTGACCTGAAAAGTGCTCCATATGATACGATCTCACTAAAACGAAGCCCTTCATGGCTTGATAAGGATTGCTCTGAATTCGGACCCCCATTATTTAAGTCCAGTCATGGTTCAAGGGTTCCTCTTAGCAGCATCTTGCCTCAAGTCCAGCTGGAAGCTATTTTGTGGGGTGTTGGTACTGCATTGGGTGAACTTCCGCCATATTTTATTTCAAGGGCAGGTAAGCTGCTTTGATTGCAACTTCTCGTGGTATTATATTTTGATAGGAGACTTGATCTCGGAATTGGTTTACTTGGCTTGTTCTTGTCATTATAACTACGTTTGATGATCCTCGTGCTAGTAACCTTGGTTCAATATCATGTCCATACTCCATACTAGCTTCACAGCTTGACATTGCTTAATGAGGCTTTCATTATCATGTGGATTCTAACTTCATTGCAAATCTTGTTTCCCCCTTATTACTTTCTGCTTTTTGTCTCCTCTCTACAACGGCCTATTCTACTATTCTAGCCATTTTC
Organism: Gypsophila paniculata; assembly: GCA_032274805.1. Lineage (NCBI taxonomy): Eukaryota > Viridiplantae > Streptophyta > Magnoliopsida > Caryophyllales > Caryophyllaceae > Gypsophila > Gypsophila paniculata. The sequence goes on from JAUEKU010165842.1 coordinate 6,073, forward strand.
ATCTCTACAGCGAATGAAAGTGTCCTTGCGTCGGAGTTTCTTGCACTTCATCATCTCGTGTATATGTTTGTGTGTGTGTGTGTGCCCTTCTTTTTTAGTATGACTGTGCCATGTTTTGCAAATGGTTGCACCCCTCTGATTTCCTTCTACATGCTGTGTTGATCAATACTTAGAGAAAGTTGTAATCATAGAGTAATTAATTAATTTGCAGCAAGCTTATCTGGAAGTAAAGTGGACGCGATGGAGGAACTGGATACTTCTTCTGCTGAAGATGATGGGGTCGTTGGCAGGAATTTGAAACAAGTCAAGTTTTGGCTCTTATCGCATTCACAGTATTTGAACTTTTGGACCATTTTGCTGCTTGCCTCTGTAAGTTTTCATACTGCTTCATCTGAATTATTTATCATCTTCCTCATGTATTTCTAAATGAACTCTCTCATGTCCTGTATGAGTGTATAAGGTGTCAAAAGGGTTTTAGCAATAGAATCACGGACTCTATGGGGGTTGGTGAGTGGAGGCAGGCAAAGCCCTTGATGGCTTGACTACACCTGTTTGTATTTGACATAAGTTTATACTCCGTACCAATTTATTATGGAGTACTAATTCATGTACAGTCGTAATCTGCCCAAGTACTTCATACATCTGGGGTCGATTTTAGTTCGGTTGGGTCTCAGAATAATTAGGTTGAATCGGCTATCGGACTGGCCTAGGGTTGGGTTGGGTCGATATCAATTCACCGAACTTTTTGTTCGGTTGGGTCAGGTTTCACTTTTCAGGCCAAATTAAGTCAGCTTTTACCAGCTCTATACTTGATTTACGCTTGATCTAGGGCTGACTCTTATATTTTTTTTAATGAAAAATGCAAATAAAATGCTTGAAAAAGTGCCTGCTTACTTTGGCTATTATATATTTATATTGTACAGATTCTTTATCTTTGTGTCACACTCACAGTTGAACCATTATGCCGAAAGTATTTAATGTAAGTCTGACAATCAACTGTTTTATGATCTCAGATTCCAAACCCCTTATTCGATCTAGCTGGTATAATGTGCGGTCAATTTGGGATACCTTTTTGGCAATTCTTCCTAGCAACATTACTTGGAAAGGCAATAGTAAAGACGCATATTCAGGTTGGTGTTGTTTGATGACATATTTAGTATATGTTGCAGATGAATTATACGCTTGGTTAGCATGTATTGAGTTGTACTCGTACTAATCTTGTTCCCTATTTGTGAATGTCGGCTTCCTTTTTTCTCTATACAGACTGTTTTCATCATCTCTGTATGCAACAATCAACTGCTAGATTGGGTCGAGAATGAATTGATTTGGGTGCTCAGCCATATACCCGGAGTTGCAGCTGTGCTGCCTAAAGTAATTGCCAAATTACATGCTGCCAGAGACAAATACCTTGTAGCTGCTCCACCAGTGGCTGCAAACGCCCAGGTACGAGATTATTGCTGTTCATATCAGTAAGTCTACGATTGTTGTACTCATTTAGGTTAAATAGGACTCCTGGGAGTTAGACCTACTTTAAACATGTTTTAATTGACACTTTACTTTGGCCTCGTCACTCGCCCTCCCCTTCCCTCTCCCCTCTCCTCTCTACTTTGATCCCCTCCCTTACCTTACTGAACGTGTACTGAAGAATAAAGGGACATTTGATCTTGAGTTGTATGGATTATGCATGTTTCAGGTGAAAAAATGGGGTCTTTCATTCGCTTCAATATGGAACACCATTGTATGGCTTGTTCTCCTGAATTTTTTCTTCAAGATTGTGAATTCAACTGCTCAGAACTTCCTTAAAAAGCAACAGGAAAACGAGCTAACCACATTAACCAAGAAGTCTAAGGTGTCAAAGCGTTGATTCAGTTCAATGAACTCGTTAAGGATCCTCAGACAGATTAATCTTAGACTTTGGATGCTTTGGTTTCGTTCTCATGGTGAGATCGAATTACGAACGTTGGCTATTTAGTTTCACATTTATTACTATTATATCTTGCACTGAAATTCATCCTCCGAGAGCTGCCCCGTTAGATGCTTTGTATAGACATAGATATAGCATGGAGGGTGGCGAAAGGAGACGTAACAGGTTACTGTTCGGTTGCGCTTGGTGTTTTTTTTCCAACCATAATTGGTGCTAATGTTTGTAACTCAACAATGAATATTGGGAAAGTGCCATGATTCTTTCACAAACCAATAGACAAAAGAATTTGTGTACTTGTATTATGTTTTGCATTTGAGCTGCATTCTCTGTTCCGTTTCTTTTCGATATGTTACAGGAGATATATCGTAAACTAAAGGCGAAGTCAATGTTACAGAACGTACCAATAATAGGGTATTAACACCATAAAGTGTCCTAACAAAAGACCGAGACCATTGGATTCTAATTTCATTCCAATTTTTGTTTGGGCTATTTTAAAATTAAGGTACATAGTTAATGGATCCTAATTTCATTGGAACACCCTAGTATCTCATTTTTTTTTACTTCTTTAACTGAGTATCTAGCTTTACTTTCTTTCATACAAACCCTCGAATAGGAGAAAAGAGAGGAGCAAAAATTGGGAAATTGCATAATCATTATTCGATGAGTCCGATGACAATCTTTCATCGGTTCGTTTTTTTCTATTTTATTCAACGATTTTATTCATCTTTGTATTTCTCTACACCCTCTAAAATACGAGTAACAGTTAATGGTAACAAATGAAGTAATAACTTTCTCAGCAGGTTTCACGAGAGACCTATAGCAAATAAAAAGATTGCATTTCAAAAATAAAAATAACCATCTATTTATGTGAGAAATCTTACGATAAGTTTTTAAACCATCTCATCTAAAAAATTGTTAACTTTTTACTACTATTAATTTATCAATAATACTTTATTTTATACATGTCTTATAGAGGTATGTATTACCATATGGCATAAAGTACATTTTTAAAGTATGTCGTGTTATTGATTCGATTGATAATATTTCCAAACAAAATATATTCATAGTAAAACGTCACAATTCAATTTTTGTATGTGTTCTTATTTTGATATACGTGTGAAAATTAGATGTACAAAATCATAACAAATTTGACATCAATAGATTCCCTGCAAATGGGTAAATCTTGCACGAGAAATATTGCATGAGCACTTTTTTTGTAAGACTTGTAAAATTGTAAATGTTGATATAATTGGATAAGGATAAGATGGCTGATATGTAAAGTTGTTCAAATTCCAAATTTCCCACGGGATATCCCTAACTCAACGACCAATTTAGGGGTTGTTGTACCCTTCCCCTTATAACAATTAACAAGTCACTTTTTTTTTTGATAATCGATTAATTTTCTATAAAATCATCTCATATTATATTAACGAAGGACAAAACTAAATCAATTTTGATATAGTGATATGTATAAATGGTCCCAGAAACGCAATAATGTTTGAACATGATCGACGATAATAGATCTCCTGTTTATATTTTCTGTATTTTCTTTCATAGTTGATTTCTAGTAAAGTCGTCTCACTCAACATAGTGTAGCACCAAATATTTTACTTACTATAAAAACAAAAAAAGAAATAAAAAAAATAAAATAAAACTCCCTTTAAATTACTACAATATTACTCTCATTTCAAATGTAAAAATAACTATATTATAATAATGAAATATTTATACAAGATATACCTAACTAATAATACAAGATATTAATGAATAGAATATCGTGGATTAGAGAGATTAAAACCTAACTAATTATGTGAAATCTGATAATCCTTAGCATTATCGTAAAATCGTATCATCCGAGAATCACAATTAGCAATTTTTCAAAGATAGGGAAAGAAGAAATGCGGAGGTTGGATGATTAAAGAAGTACCCTAATGCCTGCTGGAAATCACGTGTTTTATGTTGCGTGACAATTTCAATTCAATTTTATTAAAAGATATAAATCGTTATCCTACGATACACTAACATGCACCTTTTTACACAATATCTCACGTTTAAGCGTAAAGGTATACGAATGTATGATGTATTTGCACCCATCTAAAATATTGATATAGTGATGCAAATGGATAACATTCTCACATTTCCTTTCATGTATTGCACCGACAGTATTTTACGTGTGATGTAAATTGACATTTTAGTTATTTTAGCTTAAATTATGAGAGGTTGTTGAAATGCACAAAAATGTACGAGTATTTTTTTTTTTATTGTGTTTTAGCGGTTAATGCATCTATCTACAAATCCTAAATTGACTTTTTGATCTTAAATTAATGTTATCGATTCATTAATTATTATATCAAATACTACATAATCAGAAAGTTAAATTATAAAAACATAAACTAGATGGCAAACCAAATCAATAACAAGACTATACATTGAATGTGTAGTACATCATATTTCAAAAATATTTATGTAAAATTTTTGAATTCTATTTACAAACAAGCTCATAAACTTATGAATTTGATGTGCATACATAGTCCTATTTTTCCAAACCAAACATCTACAACCTCATGCGACGAACATATTTTTCATTGTTAGGAAATAAAAAGATGTGTTTCTAATCTCTAAATAGCTCGCACATGCACTACCGTTTTAAACAAAATTTTGCGCTAGATCTGCTCAATATAGAGGGTTCCCATTCGAAAAACTAATAAATTATCCATATTTGTATTAGAAAAAGAATACTAATTTTCATATAAAACGGTCTGAATATAAAGTATAATAACACATTTCACATAAGAGTAGTTACAACTTCCTTTCTAAAAGATTTTTTTAAATTTTCAAATAACTCTTATCGACAAAATGATTTTATCAAAAACCTATTGAAAATAGATCGATAAAGTTCCCTAAAAGATAGGGAAGGATGCAACATTGTACAAGTTACTCGTAGAACCGTCCAGTAGTATTTAGTAACATAACATGGCGAGAATTAGGCAAAACAGCGTAACTGATCGATTGTCCTTTGACTTTTCAGTTGTAAAATTTGCCGACTGTCAGCATTATCCCAGGACAAAAGTTTCAATTATTCCTTGCTCTACGTATCAAGCAGCATTCAATTATATCTACTACGAGGGTACTTTGTACTTGGTAACATAACATCAAATATATACGGTGTAATGTCATGTGCATTTTACTCTTCGTCTATGTAAGTATTTAGTACGTTGACCTAGCTAACATGTCGTTTATATAATTGTATAGGGTACGGCCCATGTAGATTGAGTCACTTTAGGTTTTGAGCCAGTATATATTTAGATTTGTATGAATTCGAGTTAAATAGAATTGGTTGGGTTACATTGAAATGATGTTGTTAATATGTATAATTAGATGCCAAAGGAGGGTTGGATCAGATTAATTGGTCGTGTTAGTTCGGATTACAGGTCGTATTATTCGCGTTCGATTATTTAGGTTTGGTCAAGTTTATTGGCAAAACAATTGTTGTCATTATTAGCAGTCAATTAGGTCTTCAATGAAAATATCCCACATGCATGTGATTAGTTTGAGACGAAGACAAAAGAACTAAAAGTTACTTTGTAACAACACAAAGAAAACAAAAGAAAAAGAAAAGTAAGAATCACCAATACGAGAGATGTCACGTTTTAAGACATCTTCAGACATTTTATCCTTCACTTTCTTAACTACAGTAGAAACTCTTTAAATTAATACTCAGTAAATTAATAAACTCTCTAAAATAATAAATTTGTCCGGTCCCGAC
>JAUEKU010165862.1:0-11756 GCA_032274805.1 Gypsophila paniculata
TCATGTTGCTTAATTAGTTAAATTTGATGATACTTTGAATGTTTAAATCATAAATCTATGATTATGCTTTTATGTAATTATGTTTGCTTAATTTAGTTAAATTTCATGAGTTTTGCGAATGATCGAGTTTCGAGTCGATATTTTACCAATTTAAGGTTAACTATGTTGCTTAGTGTAGTTAAATGTGAATGTGTGATCGTATCAGAGTATTGGAGTTGAATCGAGGGAGTAATAAACGTAGGACGAGCAGTGGAGGGGGTAAGTCGGTCGAAAAGGCAGAAAAATGAGAGGGCGTCAGGCGCAAGGTGATGCATCTTTACCAACTTACAAGCGTGTGGCTTCCAAAGACCATTTGCATGACACTCTTTCTGGTATTTTCTTTTTATTTAATATTTTTTTATTTGTTAATGAGTTTCAGTACAATTTGCATTATTAATTTGCTTGATTTTTGCTCTTTTTTTTTAATTCATGTTGTTGTACGGAGTATTATTTTTTATTAGTTTAAGCACTACTTGGAAGAGACCACTAATTAGACACGAGTTATTGTTTAATGAGTTGCAGGATATTGGAAGAGACGAGTGTACACACTTACGGCCATAGTACTTAGTCTTAGTATAGGTCACGGTTTGGGGAATCGGCCGTCACAGCTTGATCTCGCTAAACCAGGCCAATGTTGCTTCAAGATTAGGTGAAATACGGTTGCGGTGATCTAAACTTACCCCCTCCTTTCCACCCTTTTCTTCCCATTTGATATTGGCACAATGATTAAGGAAGTAGATTGCGTGGATGAGATTGATCGAAAAATGAAAAAGTAAGCTGATAAAGTAGATTGTATGGATAAGATTGGTTGAAAATTGACAAAAATAGAAATGTGAAAAAAACCATGAAATTTCCTCAAGTGGGAAGAAAAAGTTGGAATGGAGCGAGTATATAATATGGTTGTGTTTCAGTGTCTCGACCTTGATTTAAACTATGCATACGACGATATTATACAATCACCAATACCTTCCAGGCTCCTTTGTATAATTTTTGTCGAATTTTTGTTGGGATAGTCTCCCTAGAGCTCAATTTGGTACTTGCAAAAGACTAAGTTGGAAATATCGAAGTTTTGGTCAGAATATGGAAGTCCTATAGGCGGACTTGGTTGTTCCTAAGTGTTTGGAATGGTACATTGTTATCTACAATGGTCTTGTTAAAGTAACAAGCGTAATACACATAGTAGTGGCAAGTGATGCGCAGTGTGTGCTATGTGGTGAACCACGTGAAGGCAAATCAATCATGAATTAGTGAGAATGCATCTTGTTTTTGGGAGAAAAAAGTGTTATGGAGTACTTGTATTTCTTTTTAAATAGAGCGTGATTGACAAATGCTACAGGTGTTAGTTATAATTTAGTGAATTGAATCGTCAAGGAAGGCTATGGACGTATGGCTTTCCCCGTAGTTGAAAAGGTGTTTCCAGAGTTTTTATTTTTGTTTGCACTTGTTGGGTGTTTCCTTCCTAATTCCTATTCTTGCCGTGGGTGAGGACGTGTGGTTCTTCAACATTGTGTAGTTGACTTTCCATTGTTGTGGTTCATTATATCCAAGAGCTAAGAAGTAGGAGTAAAATAACTGATGCTTGTGTTTTATTATATTCGTCCGTAAGGTGAAAAATATATAAACTCAAGTATTGATATTTCTACCCTACCGCTTAGTTCATTTATGCAGTTAAATTTGTAAAAGCTATCTGTGAAACGGGGGGAGTCTGAGAGTATTTCGCAGAAGCTAATTCATACTGTACCAAGCATAACTGACCAAGTCTATATAATTCTACATATTGACAATCATCACTGTTCAGCATCTGTATTTCTTTTTCTCGTGACTAAGGATCTGTTGTTTTATAGGTTGATTTTGACCATTTTGATGTAGTAGTTAACCACAGATAATGTTGGTATTGTGCTCACAGTTGACATGCTCTAATGAATTATATCCAAAGTTGGCATCTTTTGCATATTTGACATTTCATCACTTGAATTGCTATTTTCGTATTTACTAAATTTAGTGCTGTACATTAAAAATAGATGTCATATGATTTTCAAAACTCTGAAAGAAAACTGTATATTTTAGATGCAAAATTACCATTGTGTTTTTGTTTTTGGGACTGAGGCAAAGTTCATTCATTGGCAGGTCGCATTCCAGGATTTGGGAAAGAGAGCGAAAAACCAGCATGGTCGAGAGCATTACCTCATGTTGTCGTTGCTACAATTTCATCTTTTTTATTTGGGTATCACCTTGGGTATGTCATATGTGCTCATTTTATCTTACTTTTTCTTTATCAGTATGTTTTATTACTGTAGCATATCTTCCCAAAATAAATTTCATTAAAAACGCTACAATATCCATGGCGTTAAAGTGTAAGAAAAAAAGTTCTACACTTTGAATAGTGAGGGCCGGGGAAACAAACTAATTGGAAAGAAAAACTTGGCCTAGCTCCAAGAAGTTGAAGGAATACATGCAGGATCTGCATTCATTTATCATAAGCTAACTAGCCTTCTAGTCATGTCAAAATATGCTCGATTGAGGTGTTTTAGCTTACTTGTTTCTAGAATGTTTGTTAGCTGACTATGACCCAGAGACAAAATCATATGCCCTCTAGTTGCAGTTGTTATACCTTATACCCCTATTATGGCCCTTTCCACACCAAGATATCTTATTCATTAACAGTTAGCTGATTGATCAAAACTAGTGTCCATGTTCATCCACATGGGTTAGTATATTCATCTAAGAAAATATTGGTCAAAATGAGTTAGCCAAGTTATTTGCTTTCAAGTCGACTTTTTATTTATACGCTAATTCATTTTGATGATTATGATAACTCATTTAGATGAACTCATGTATTGAGAGTATCGTGATGTGAACACCAAGATATTCATTTGAAATTACCCTTACCCCAATTGAGATGTGCATGGAGTTTTGCCAACTTGGCCAGACTGGCACAGTGTGTGGTTTAAAGTGCCTCACTTTAATTGTAGCTTTCTGTTGATCATAAGCTTATGTTCACTTGCAATCACTCAACCACATTCTTCTGGGACCCTAATAGGTTTACTCTGGCATTCTCAATCATATTGTTTATGGAGAATGTTTCCTTTTTGACATTGGTTTACAAAGGTAATCATGGTAATATTGAGTTATGCGATGGTTCTTCAATTGCCTGTCTGATATTTGTGTTTGATGCTTATGCAGAGTAGTGAATGATACACTAGAAAGTATATCCTTAGATCTCGGGTTTAGTGGGAATACTATGGCTGAAGGTAATGTACATTTGATTTTACTCCGTTTTTGTTATCTCTCTACCATACAAATTTTGTCCATCTACCCCTCCCCTGAGTTGTCCTTCTTATAGTTAGGGTATCGATTCAGAGTACGCATAAACTTCTAGTCCATGGCCACATATTGAGAAATCGATGTTGATCCAACATGGAACTTTGAAATAGATAGAATTAGTTTTGACTTTTCTTTTCTTCTTCCTTTAGGTTTGGTAGTCAGCACTTGCTTGGGGGGTGCATTTGTTGGATCTTTGTTCAGTGGTTCGATTGCTGATTATTTTGGTCGGAAGAGATCTTTCCAATTATGCGCACTGCCTATGATTGTTGGAGCTTCAATAAGGTTAGTATTTAGTAAAAGGAATAAATAGTGTTTCCCTTTTCTGTGGTGTTGGTCCATATCAGCGTTAAAAACTGCGAGAATAATTGGAGATTAATCCTGTATGTTCTAAGATTTTGGCTTTTTCAAATATGTTGGGAAACTTGGAATGAAATTTGACTTTATTTTTAGGTCCTATATGTTCGAGGGATATCACCAGTCTTTGTCTCTTGAGTGGCTATTTTTATTGGCTAAGTGCAATTTTTTTGACATAACCACCCACTCTCTCTCTCTCTCTCTCTCTCTCTCTCTCTCTCTCTCTCTAGGCCGGGCTTGGTATTTCGTTGAATAATATTTTTAATCAGCTACTTCTATGTCTTTCCATCTTATGTGCGTGCCAGTATGGGATCTTTATGGTGTTACACTGTTACTTGCCTTGTAAAAGCTATTGTTTACGATATTATCTGTAACCAACATGCAGCGCTACTACTAGTAGTTTGATGGGTATGCTTCTTGGGAGATTTCTTGTTGGAACTGGCATGGGACTTGGCCCTTCTGTTGCAGCTCTTTATGTCGCTGAGGTACAAGAAATTCCATTCAATGACAGTAATGAAATAAAATCAAAGTTGTATTGCGCTGAATGTGGGTCAATATCATGCAGGTGTCACCAGCATATGTGAGGGGGACTTTTGGGAGTTTCACTCAGATTGCAACATGCCTGGGACTGATGGCGTCATTTCTAATCGGAATTCCTGCTAAAGAAACTAAGGGTTGGTAAGTAGAGCTTTAGAGTTCGAACTTGCTTTGATTTTATTTGTTCACAGACCAGGAAGTGTTTAATACAATAGTACTCCGTATTATATTCTTAATCAATTTTTTATTTTTTTTTTTTCAGGTGGCGTGTTTGTTTTTGGGTACCAGTAATTCCTGCAGCAGTTCTTGCTCTTACAATAGAACTCTGTGCAGAGAGTCCTCATTGGCTCTATAAGGTTTGCTTTTAATTGGTCCTGTAATGGCTTTTTATTTTGCTATGCTGTCAGATTTGATGCAGGCTTGACTACTTGCGGGTGCTAAAATGCATTCTCTGTGTTTTTTTTCTTTTTTTTGGAGGGGACTAAGGCTTTGTCATCATCGTTGTTATATAGTATATTTTAAAATCCATAGTTTAGATAAATGGTTTTGCACACCATAAGATTATAAATTCAATAATGTGGGATGAGGATTAGGTTGGAGGATTTAGGCTTGCTTTTGAAATGAAGTAGTCACATTTTCATATTGACTAAAATGTTGAGAGTAAACGTGTGAAGAAGGGTATTGTACTTCAGTTGGAGAAATAATGGAGACGCAGCATGCCTATTTACTTGATAACAACTATGCCGTATAAGAAAGCATCAAAGGGTGCCTTGAAATTTCTACTCCGTAAAATATCATAAAGAAATCACTTTATAAGTGTATGGAGGCTGGTGAAGTGATTCTGAAATTTTGATTGTCTCTCTCTAGATTTCACTGGAATATTGTGGAATTTGTTTTTCTTTTGTGAAATGAGACTTCCCTATTTTAGGGGGAATTATGATATAGATGCATTAAGTGGTCTGGTAAGAAGCTGGCACATTGTTGATACATTATGCAAATGTTTCCCCTGTCCATTGCTCTATGCGGAACATATTTGATTGCCAAAAGAGGATTGCTGTTGAGCAGGGAAACAATTCTCAATGGCTGACGCAGGTGCTTGTCCATCTGCATGTGTAGATTAGCCGTTCTAAAGCCTGACTTGCTTCGATAAGTTGTTTCACGAAAGTCTCATTCCAGAGGAAACATCTTACTCATTCAAGAACCTTTTTGGGCACCATATCACAAATAACAGACAATCCTAATTCCTAACTCACAAAATTAACCTTATTAGATTTAGACACATAGTGCATTCATTTGGTTTGAGTGCATATTTTGATGTTATTGAAGTCATCCTTACCATCCCAGATAACAACATAACATCCTCGTTCTTTACACCAACCTCCTTTTTTTATCAGATTGACTTGTAAGTTGTTACTCATTGCATATCCCATCAGATGGCAGATCGAAGAAACATCCTTGAGATAAATTTTTGTTGATTAAATTTGTTTATTACCTCATGAGTGGTCAATGTATTACTATAGTTTGTTCTGTAGCATTGTAAATGTTTAGTTGCTTTATCAATGATACATACTGTAATTTCTGTTCCAGCATGAGCTTGCAAGTTTGAATTACCTTCACTGACATTCAGGATATTCCGTATGAGTTCTTCATAATGTCCTTGTTCATGTGATGTCAGAAAGGAAGAAGTGTCGAAGCTGAAGCTGAATTCGAGAGGTTATTGGGAGGGTTCCATGTGAAGAGTGCTATTACTGAGCTATCAAAGTCAGATAAAGGGGATGATGCTGAGGCAGTAAAATATACAGAGCTATTCTATGGCCGGCATTTTAAGGGTATATCTCCATTTTTTTTCATTTCTGTCAGAATTTGATGGTTTGGGGCCCGTCTTGTAGTTCCAATTTCACATTTTGCTTCATTTTGCAGTGGTTTTCATTGGATCTACCCTCTTTGCTTTACAGCAGCTATCAGGCATAAATGCTGTGTTTTATTTCTCATCTACCGTTTTTAAGAGAGCTGGAGTCCCATCAAACATGGCAAATATGTTTGTGGCAGTTGTTAACTTATCAGGTAGTTGCCTTTGTGCTCTCTTGATTGTTCTCCCCCACTCCCCAGATAGTCACATACACAAAAGTGACGCAAACATAAAATTTAAAAAATAAAGGAACCAATAAAAGACTTTTTGAAGTGCTGAGCTTTAAGTGAGGATTTTGAGTCAGATTTCAAATCAAGATGCACATTACTTAATCCAGATAGTTGGATCATTGAACTTTTAGTTCGGGTGGGTCTGAACATTCTGATTAATTACTTCAGGATCATGCATCGCAACCATGCTTATGGATAAACTTGGAAGGAAGGTGCTTCTTTTGGGTAGCTTTTCAGGCATGGTAAGACATATGATCACCTCACAAATATTATTTTGATGGAAACTAAATTCTATTAGATAGTGTTTGGGAACAATCATTTCATTTGAAAATCTTCATTTGAAATCTAGAAAGTAAAATACCAAAATTGTAAATGACATGGGTTGGGATTTGAATTTGGAAATACCAAGTTTATACATGTATTAGATTGGGAGTTGGATTTTGTTCAAATCCAAATTCAAATTCTTTAATTTTTCCAAACATGTAATTTGGATAAAATCTACATTTCCGAATAAAATGATCATATCCAAACACACCATTACTTCATTGTGACATTTAAATGAATTCTACATCTTGGAGGGTCAAGTTGTACTCTAGCCTGGTCATTGGGTAAATGTATGTTTTTATTTTGTGTTTATAACATTGGTTGTGGTCTTGTGGACATTGTGTTGATGCAACCGAGTTAGGACTTATGATGTTTTATCCCGCAGTTGCATCTGTCAATTGCTTGTGCTTCCACTACTTGAGGATTTACATTACTGTGGTCACAGAAAGTATTTATATTGCACTGCAAAATTATGCTGTTTGGGTTGGATGATGTTTTCATGCTAATATCTGTAGTGAATTGATGTTAGCATGTTTTTTGTTCCTTTACTGTGCTTCTGACTTGTCATTGCGCTTTATTTGATTGTCTTCAGGCTGCAGCATTGGGTCTTGAAATTATGGCAGCAAGCTCCTTTGTGTCTCGTGGAACATCTGTTTATCTTTCTGTTGGAGGAGTATTACTGTGAGTATTCATTATGCAGTATTCAGTCTTCTAATGATCTGATTGCTAGATCGTTTTTCTGTTCATCCGTTAAAAGGTTGTCAAAATAGAATGAAGGGAATGTATGCAAGGGCCTTTGTCCAAGATCTAATATCCGCTTTCTTTCATCTAACCTCTCGTATGTTTACAGATGTATGATCTTACTCCATGCATAAGAAGTACTATGCTTCCAATATCAGAGATGCTATCAATTTATTGTTTTTATGTATAAAATTATGCTTTCCAGTTCCTTGAAATTGTCATTGAAATTCAATTGTGTCCATGCATCTCATTTTGGGATCCCTTGTTGACCGGTTTTGTCTGTACTTTAGATGAGCCAAGATGCTTTGGCTTCCGATGTTCCGACTTGTACTATTCTCATGATGTTGATCTGCTTGTCCAGGGTGGTTCTTTTCTTTGCTTTGGGAGCTGGTCCTGTGCCTAGTCTTCTCTTGTCAGAAATGTTTTCCAATCGGATAAGAGCAAAAGCCATGGCTTTCTGCATGGCTGTACATTGGGTAATGTTCATCTCCTTGTGTTCACAATCTCCTTTTTTTTCTGCGCGAATTGATTCTTCATGTGGTAGTTTCCGAAACTCTGGTTATGTGTATGGTGATCTTATCCTTGCGTGCTTCCGGTGCTTACTATTGGTCTATCTGTCGTTGCCTCTTGGTGATGGTGCCCCTTGTAGGCGATTTTGGAAATCTTACTAAATGACAGGCTAATGCTAAAGTAAATTTTTAAACTAAAATGCCTTGAAATCAGATGTATGATACAGAAAAATTTATGCAAAGATAATCATGCTGTGAAAGTAAAAGGAATTAAAAAATGATTTTTGAACAAGAATTAGACTAATTAGAAAGCACTCTGTCAAAACCTACAAGGCATGTAAGTGCATAACCGTTGTGCTGGAGAGGGAAGCCTGATTTCAATCATAATTACCTAATTCCTATTCGCTCAAACACCTTTGTTTATTTATTTATTATTATTATTTTTTTTTTTATGATGAGGGGTTGGTTCCCCTCGGGCACTTGCAATATCTTGCAAACCACATGTGCCATGTAAGACACCCTGAAGGATGGCGATACCCAGGACCTCTCAACTTGCCATTGCAAGGACAGGTCAACTGGAACACCACTGGACTCAAGGCATTTGGTTCAAACACCTATGATTAATCAACTGATTTGCATATAATTACGTATCCATATACAACATATTATGTTATTGATTAAAATACGTGTATCATATACTCTAATAAGTGTGTAACGTGTATTCATGTTGCGCACATATATAAGGCTGTACTACGAATCAGGCAACCATTTTTACAATAACATCCACTGTAGTCTACGAGTATGAAACTGTCAAAGCATAGGTGGGTGTCCAGCTTCATCTATTATAATGTGCAATATGACTATGCCCACAGAGGCTAAGATCTAACTTATCAAAATGGATTATTTTTTTTCGGACTTTTAATAGCCATGGCGAAAACTCTTGATATATGAATTTGTCTGATAATTGAAATTTGTAGTTTATGAGTTCATGTATCATGATCTATGGTTAATGATGATAGTCATCTTCTACTTATTACAGGTGATAAATTTCTTTGTTGGCCTATTATTTTTGCGATTGCTCGAACAACTTGGAGCAAAGCTTGTGTACACGTTCTTTGCAACCTTCTGTTTGATAGCGTTTGTCTTTGTGAAACGCAACGTGCTGGAAACCAAGGGAAAATCACTCCAAGAAATTGAGTTAGCCTTTCTTCCAGAATGAAGGTATGTCAGCTTGAGTTCCTTCACATAAAATAACGATAATTAAAATATCGCTTTTCCTCTTGTTTGGATGGGGAGGGATTTGTAAGGAAAGGAAGAGGAGGAAATATGAAGTAGAAACAAGAATTGAGTGAAGACAATTTCCCTTGTCCGGGTGATAACTGATAAGTTAGGTTGGGGTGAAGTACAGACGATATTGCAGATTGACATATCCATTAGCTTCACTCCAAGCTAAATTAAATTCTTCTAATATAGTCCGTAGAAAAAATTGATTTGGAATGAAAATATCATATCCGTATTCCTCTCCCCTCTCCTCCCTTGCGAAAATGTTTCCGAACAAGCTCTCGCATGGCAAGTCCAACTGACTTTGCGTGCTCATATTTGCAGTGCTACTGGATCATGATCACAAGCATAGTCTTTTTTATCCTCGTTCTTGCCATCGACCCACCAATTTTGGCGCAGACAGCATAGTGCCCGACACCTTATTTATAAGTGTTTGGCCATGGTGATAGGTGCTCGTGGAAGTCACGTATTTAGTGTATATTCTTAGAGCCTTTGCCATCATGTTTCATACCTGTGACTACTACACTGTTAAATGAAGAACGCACATACTAATGATCTGGGATTGCGTGTTAGGTTTGCCTTTGCTATTCTATCCCCTGTTAGACTAGTTCTGGGACGAGTCGGTTTATTAGGCGATAGTGAAGTCGGACCATTAATGATTTCTGTGGTCGAGGAACACTATATCTTACTGTTCTAGCCACTGTGATTTGTAGGATTTTCGGTACAGTTACCTATAATGAACGTATAAAAGGAGAGTATGAATTTTGCTTGTCTTGATATTCTCATGTACTTTATTTTATTTACATCACATCTTTAATATCGAGGGCTTCACTTGCAATACAGTGTTATACCACGAGACGGGGATTGGAAACCTATGGTATGTGATTCTTTCATTTATCGACTTTGTAAGTGCTAAAAGAACGTAATGTTTTTTGTCTAGACGAGTTTGCAAGGATAGTTTTGATACAGATGCAGTTTGAACCGAAACTATATTGCACCCGATGATGGTTGCATATTTTAGCGGACATGCATACAGATTACAGAGTAAGCAGTTAATCATGTTTGCTTATTATTTTTTGCTTTCGTAGCTGACTATGAAAAAGAAACATAATCACATAATTGATCTTGTTGCGTATATGAACGAGTTGCGTAAATCAAATAGCATAGTATTATACGAGTAAAATAATAGTAGGTGACATTATAATTGACATAATTACTTTGAAAATCGTCGGAGTGAAATGGAGGGAAACAAAAAGGTAAACGTGAATGTACATGGAAGATTTTATTAGATAATGGTACTCGTATAGGACAGAAACATTTATGTTAAAAATAAATAAGATGTGCTAGCCTAAGGACTAGGATGGAGATATTCTAGACATGATAAGTCCCAAGTTCGAATCTCTTCTCTCTGTTTTTTGTATTCACCTCGTGTCTTATCTTATATTGCACGGAGTGTGATCTTATTTAACAAAATATGCATTAATCATGTCGGAAATGGTGAGATATCGAGACCAGCCCCACTTTAATATATCTGTTCTATTCGATTGTTAACATGTACTGTATTTACTAAATACACTTCAGAAAAAATGGTTAGTAAATATCCAAATAACTTACGCACATGTTTTTCACTTTTTCCTAGAAAGCTAAAGTTAAACCAAATTTGATTATCCCTAAAAAAGAAGGCATACCACACGGAGGAGTATCATATCATGACCATGTAGACATACATAGATTCTAGTCGATAGAATGACAACATTATGTGTTCATCGTCCTTTAATTTCTTTATCAAATAAAGTCCTTTAAATTATTCGTCGTTGAAAATGTCTTCAAAGCAAATCACTCATTTTGTGTGCACTTTCTTTACTTTCTTTGAAGGCTACACTAATCACATTATTAGTCCCCATTTCATGCAAAATATTATTGTTAGCCAATAATCACGTACCATGAGAGGTAACTATAACGTGCAAGAAAATTCAACGTTTTCTTTTGTAGGTACACACTGTGGCCTTATTATTTTATTTTGCATTTCTTAACATTATTATTATTTCTTCGACTTAATTTTGATTCTGTGTTATAATTTTGAAAGGGTCAGTCGTCTATCTAGCTGACTCAGTTGTATATGATAAACACGTCTATATCTTAGAATTACATTTTGAAGATAATATATAAAAGAAAAATTATACAGAGTATGTATCTGTTAGTCGTACACACGAAATTGTATTGATTGGGTTTGAAATTGGAATGAAATAATGAAACATTATGTTTATATATCATCTTAAGTGTCCTAAAATTATTGCTATATATATAGGGTTTAGTGCAAATTTAAAAATCGTTCATATATAACTTGTCAATATCAAATAGATCTACATGTTTTATATTGAGATGCTTTTTATTTTTGTTGTATAATGAAATAATAGTTTCATAAGAATATCGAGTTTACAATAGATCACAAGAAAATGTTGAATTTGTGACAAAGTCTTGCTTGGTATTATCATGCATCTCAACTAA
>JAUEKU010165893.1:0-11755 GCA_032274805.1 Gypsophila paniculata
GACATTAGCTTTTTTTTTTTTTTTGTTTGACCCGTCGGGTCGACCCGAACCCGACCACCCGACCCGCAAATTTACGGGTTAAACGGGTTCGGATCATTTCGGGTTACGGGTTGAAAAAACGGGTTTCAAACCCTAAAATAACGGGTCGGGTCGGGTCTGCGGGTCGGGTCGATTTTTGACAGGTCTATACGCTAGTGATAAAGAGTCCAAAAAAAGAGAGGGGGACATAAATAATGGAAAATAGGGCTACAAAAAGAAAAGAAGGAAGGGACAAAGGTAGAGACCAAAAAGCTTCCAAATATAATCATATGTCAATTTCAAAGTCTACCCCTAGACCTTTTATTTCATTGGAAAACCACCCTACACCCACCTCATTTCTCAATTCATTCTCATGCACCCACACACATACTTCGTCTACACTTCCACATGCAATTCTCTATGCTCTCTCATTTAATCCCTCCTCAGTATTTCAGAATGTCATGTACTCTGTCCCACTAACATGTTTAATACTTCCGTATATTTTATGGTTAGTCTTGAAATAGACGGTTTTTTTATCATAAATTATAAAAGATCGATTACTTTATACTTTTTAATACTCCTTCTGACCCATATAGTGTTCCTTTTAGTTACGTTTTGCTTGATTTTCAATACGACACTTTGACTATGTTTTTCGATATTCATATGTGAAGTTTTTTTGGTATGACACTTTGAATTGTTTTGACGACATATATAGATATTTTATTATTTTTTTATACATGTTTAATTATTTAAGTGGCCTAAGGCCTTTTCGTCACCCAACTCAACCCAAGGATTGGATCATCAAAGTTATAAAAGTTTGAATTTCAAAAGGTGAAAAGAGAGGAATATGGTGAATTTTAGAAAATGATGCTTTGTTGAGTCACATTTTTATTCCTAAGGTGATTGTTGAAAATTCAAGTCTACGTGGATGCACAAGTCGTAAATCGTTTGACGCCAACCTAATTCCTTAAAATGTTTATTTTTGAACATTATTCTAAAAAGAATTCCTTTGTTACATATTAAATGAGATAAAACTAAAAAGTTACCATCTCAATATTTTATACTACTCGTGATATTGCTACAAATGTTGGCTTAATTAATTACCTCAACTTAAAAGGAGTCAATTTCACACACCTCAAAATTACACGTCTAGCATAGTAACATACAAATAATAAATGCTGAAAATGTGACAGTCCATGGTTATAGAATATTAAAGTTGAAAGAAACGCAAGAAAAAACGAAAGTGAATATGGTCCATTTGCATTATAAGGCATATCTACATTTTCCCATGCTCGTTACATAATTTTGTGTGTTTTCTATGATATGTTCACATCAATCGATCCATATTCTAGTAAATTAAAGTGATGTTTTCTAATTCATCCAACGTAACAAACATCACTTCCTACAAAAACAAATCATTGTACAATCACTCTCACATGATAGTAATACTACCTTAATATTTGTTTTTTCACTTGTATTTAGGGGTAAAAGTTACTCTTATAAAATTATAATTGTAAAAATAATCAGTAAATATTAAAGAATACAGAGAAAATTTCATTGATATCCCTCTATTTTTCACTTGTACCCCTCGCTTTTTTGAAATTACTCATGTATCCCTGAACTTTTATATTGATTTCTTCAATCATGCCCAAATATTATGCTGCAGTTAATTTTACTCCGTTAAATAATAATGTGACGATTAATTAATCTCAAATTGACTTTCATTAACTTTAATAATTACATTAATAAATTATACACTTTGAAAAATAATTATAGTTTATATATGAAAATATAGTTTAGAAAGATTAAGAGATATTTTCATATATACTCTTTATTATCATACTCCATTTGAAAAAACAAAAGGTTATAAAAAAGAAAAAAAAATTAAGGCGTCTAGATTTTATATGTGACGATTAGGGTTAATGAGTGATAATTTGGGATAAAATATGTAAACTTACTTAAAAGTTAAAGTTGTCCACCTTTTCTCCAACGACACTTGCCTAAATATTACTCCCTCCATTTCAATGAGAAAGCCTCACTTTCTTTTTTCGGCAATTTCACTCATTTAGCCCCATTTCCAAATTCATCTATTTTTATCATTAAAAATTACCAAAATAACCCTACTTTTTCACATTTTTCCATTCACACAACTTCCATATTATTGAAAAAGACCATTATACCCCCACTTTTTTCCACTTTTTAAATCTTGCGCCAAAGCCTTATAGGGCTTTCTCATTGAAATGGAGGGAGTAGTCCGTAGTACTTAGCTAGAGTAATGTACAATGCTAGAACACAAAAAAATTAACTCAATATGAATGATTTGAGATTCAAAATTGATCTAAATTCAAATCGTCTCAATCTGATACGAGAAGATTGACGTCAACAATCTTCCTTAATCAATATTACAACTTCGATCCGCCACAAAAACTATTATACCATCGGTTGTAATACAACCATCTTGCAACTAATTGAGTTTTTACATAAAGTTTCGAGTTTTTATAAGTTTCTGAGCAAAATTTTAACTTCTTGAGCAAAAACATTTATGAAGTTAGCTCAAAATCTTTACATCAAAACTCACAAATTTTATAACAAAACTCAAAAACTTTGCAGAAAAGCTCAAAATCAATAAAAAACAGTTGTAGTACAACGGGTGGTATAATCTCCTTATTGTCGATCCGCATTGTGTAGGGTGTAAAACGTAGCATGTTTAATCAATAATTAAGGAGGGTATAGGATAAGAAGGCCGAGGCTTCGAGTGCTCGCAAATCATAATGACGCAATCAATCATATTGAAATTTAAAGTGGCTTAAATAAATGAATTTGAATTTTGAAGTGTTTATGAATATTTATGTAACACCTCGGATTGAAAGCGTATACTCATGTTCTTTAATTTGCATGTTGGATATGTATTGACTGCGCGTCACAGATTAATATGAATTTTTTTTATTGCCTACTTTGGCATTATAACTCGTGCCAAAATTGCTCCCAGCAAATAAATACGCTTATATATCAATTATACTTGTCAAATAAAAAAAAAGAAAAAAATTCCTTAGATAGTAAAATCATTCTATTTCTGCATTTATATATGAACTTCATAACTTGATCAAATATTTCAATCAGCTTAAATACTACAAAATACTTCGATTTAATTTCCTTAATCAAACCTGATTTGTCCAATACAACATAAGTAATACCTAAAATAACTATTCTGCCACAGATTAAACTCAAATCTAACTTGACCCGATCAGACAAGCTAATTAATTTAACGAGGAATGAATATTAAAAACGAGAACCCTAATAAATAAGTAGATAACATGACTTGAACACATAAATTGTATCAAAATAATTCGTTCCTCGACAAGTAATTACTTAATTAATTAAATCTAATAGTTTGACTAATGGCATTACATCAAAGAAATTGATAATAAGGAACAAAGTCATTAGAATCATCCATGCAATAACTCATCATCATAACACTTCTATCATCATCATCATCATCATCATCATCGTCACCATTATCTAACAACCGAAGAACATCCACGTCTTTCCTCCTCAAATCATCCTCCTTGTCGACGTCGTCGTCACGTAGTTCCGAAATAGGGAAGAGTTGAAGCGTCGTTTTATTATTATTGGCACCTTCGTTATTACGCTCGCTCATAATGTTAAACTCATGGATGGAAAACAATTGTTGTAATGAGGGTTGCAAATTAATATTATCATTAGTAATATGATTAATATTATTAATACTAGTATTATTAATATTAATGTTACTATTATTGATATTATTATTAATATTGTTGTTGTTGTTGTTGTTGATAGGTGGAAGTAGGGAAGAATGATGAGGAAGGTGTTGGAAATGAGCACAAGTTTCGAAGAAAGGAATTGAGGAGCAGCAACTGCTGATACTTTTGTCGACTGCTTTAATAAGAGTTGGTCCTGAATTTGAGTCTATTGGTGGATCATATTCCTGCTCATTTATCATACCCCACACTTTTTAGTACGTATGTTACGTTCCATGTAATATACGAAAGTTGATACACATTTACACTGAATGTATGTTCTTATATGTACATTTTTAACCTAAAAATGAAAATAAAGTATAATTTATTTATTTTTCTATAAGTGGCGCACTAATATTAATGGTGTATGTCTAGCCTTTTTTCTTTAATGTAGATTCCTCAAAAAATAAAAATTGAAAATATAATTTTGTTTAGTCAATTTGATGTTTCAAAGTGTATGAATGGTCTTTTATACTATATCTGTCCCAGTTAATTGTTAACGTTTAATTTTTAAAGATATATAAATGATACAATTAATCCTTATATTTTTGTGAATTATACACATTTTGTATAATGTACATGTAAGTGAACATGTTATAATAACTTCTACTTGTATGTATTAAGTTACATTGTATTTGTTTTTATACTCATTCATTTATTACATTTGTTTTTGTATAAAAAATGAAACGTTAACAATTGACTGGGACGGAGGGAATAGTAAATTGTATAATATCATTTTCTATTTAACTTTGACATAATTAAGTTCATTATCAACATATCATACAATTATATGAAATACTCCGTATCAAATTGACAATAACTTTGTGATATCAAACGATAA
Source organism: Gypsophila paniculata (assembly GCA_032274805.1). Lineage (NCBI taxonomy): Eukaryota > Viridiplantae > Streptophyta > Magnoliopsida > Caryophyllales > Caryophyllaceae > Gypsophila > Gypsophila paniculata. Next base: position 4,639 of record JAUEKU010165893.1, read on the forward strand.
TGATGCTAATACTAATTCCTTCGGTATTCTGTTCACTATCATAAAAATAAATTAGCTAGATTGATATGTCGATTTTAAAGTTATAATGAGTCATGTCGATAGATGAGATAAAAGATAAAACTTCTAAGGAATCAACAAAAAGTTAATCTCATCTATCTAATTAAATACCTATCTCAGCACGATCATGACTCAAGCAAGGCACGACACCTCGATTTCAATCATCGACAAACATCAACTTTGACTCGCATCTACAACAACATCATCAACTATATTTTGCTTCAGTCAAAGCGTTTGTAACCTATCATTTTCACTAAAGGGGTGTATTAGAGTGTACATAGGAAAAGACGCTAAATGAAATATAATGAAAATATATACTATTGATAACATACATAATATTCTTAGGAGTATTCTATTAAGATTATGTTAGAAATATTATATTAAGATTATGTTAGGTAAATCAAGTAATTCAGTTATCTTACAATACTCAACTATTTAATGATACATCTGAAATTTAAGGCGATTATACCCGTCTTCAGAGGGTTCAATTTATTAAAAGAGAAGTAAATGGCAAAAATGGAAATTAAGTAGTGAAAAATTTAGGGGGTGAAATATGTGTGGATGAAAAAAGAAGAGATATGATGAAAGAGGAGAAAGAGAAGACAAAGAAGAAGGAAGGCATGCAAGTGACCCGACAGAAAGGAAGGAAGACAGTCTTTTGGGGTTCAAATTCATTTCCAACATATTATGCTTTTCTCATCTATCCCCTTCTACAGTACTCTTGTACCGTTACCCTAGTACAACATCTTAATTATAACCAAAATGTAATTAATTGTTATATAAGCATGTTAATTATATATAACCAAAATGTAATTGTTAGAATTAATAAGCATGTTAATTATATATTCAATCCCATGCATGCAATAGTTAAATTCATCTTTTACATGTTGCACAATTTTGTTCCTCATCAAAAAATTACTCACTGATCGAATTATATAGAATTATAGAATAAACTTTTCAAACCTTGATCATCATATATAGTATATACTCCCATTATTCCTTCAAATTCAAATGTATATCACATTTGCCTTGTGACACTATTAATGAGCCTAAAGAATTTTGATAATTTCAAGGATATATTAAGAGAAATATAATGAGTATAAATTTAATATGTTAATGTTAGAATATGTGTATCGATATGTGTAGAAAAATAAATAGGAAATTTGAATTTGAACGAAGGGATGAAATTATACAGAAATATAAATCAATAATTTATAATATTAAAATAATACCTACATTTGTTATTAAAAAATCTTTCAGACAAATATGTTTCAACAAAAATAATACTTCCTCCGTTTCTCTATTTTGTAAATATTTTTTTTAAAGCGGCATTAATTTTCATAAAAAGTGACAATATTAGAGAAAATAATATGATATGACAATTTTCGAAACAAGTTTAGGAATGCCAATAGAATATTTTAATATATCTCTATATCACTTCTTGAAGGTTAACCAATTACAATTTACAAACCATATGTGAAAAAACAATATAAATTACACAAATAGTTGACATAGAATAATAAAGGTGTACGTCAGTATGTACATTATCGACTACTCCGTATGATTTATTGATTTCATTGAGATTTGTTATTTCATTGAAGCATCGTTTTCAGCAAAAAAAGAAATTTATCTCATCATCGCGTAATATTTAATTCAGTAAATTATATTCATATCGAATATTATATTGATGTTATATATTTTATGATACAAAAGTCGATCACCTATATAAAAGTATACAATAATATGATACCGAGTACAAAAATTATATATGAGTAAGTCTGGTCAAAGATTAAAAATGATTATAAATAATGTAATATTAAATAAATGGTTAGAGAAAAAATGGAAACAATCCTTCATAATTGTTTTGTTATGAAAGACGGTCTTTCTTTAGACTCTATAAAACCGTATTATTGACTAGCTCTAAGGGTCAAATATACAACATGTAAATTAGAAATAAAGATAGTAATAATGATTATGCATACCTTGTTGGATATAAAGGGTGTCCTTTTGCAGCTCTTCTCCTCATCTTCAAACCCTATCTTAGTTGCCCCTGGTCCTATCCATTTTTCGGCATTTTAAAATAATAATTAATAAGAATTCACAATTAAAAAAAAAGAAAAATTAAATGTAAAAAAATATACTTCATATATAAGATGACTTACCGTAACCTAAATAATACTCGGTATAAGCTAAGAAATACGGAGTATACGATAATGTTACGTACAATTAATTTTAATTAATTAATTTTTTTTTCGTTAAAACTAGCTTAAAGTAGATTGCTCTATAACTAATTTATCAACTACATAAAACTACCATAAAAAAGTTTAGTAAACTCCTTATATAATAATGGATCGTGTCAAGATAATTTTATCCTAAAATCGTCTTTTGTTATCGAATTTGAGCAAAATAATTGACGCCAAGAATAATAAATATTTACCTTTGTGAGCATTATTAGTAGTAGAGTGATTAGCATGAGTAGTTGTAGTAGTAGAAGTAAGTGGAAGTTGAAGCTGACGACGTCGTTTTTGACGTTCCCTAGCCTTATGATTTTGAAACCAATAAAACACATTTTTGCCTTCAATCTTCCCGTAACGTCCAAGTTGGGCCGTTATGTGTTGAATTTGCTCGGCCGACGGTGTTCGGGTCCCACACCGGTACAATTCTTCTAACGCCGTTAGTTGCTCGGGGGTCGGATTCCACCTCGAGCTCACCATCACTTGTGCCACGTTTACATCCTTGTTAACGTTGTTATTATTATTACCTTCGTCTACTCCTTTTGTACCTTCATGCATTAGGAACACTAATATGTCACTATATACATCTTTTATAAAACAGTTGTATGTGTAACATTAACAATAATATAACAGTATGTATGTCTTTTATAATATAACACTAAAAATGGTCATATAACACTATGTATGTCTTTTATTTTGGTTTGTGTTTTATGCTGTTTTTTAACAGTTCCTTGACTTTACACTTAAAAAATGAAGGTCTTCACTCTTTTTTTTCGGTCTGAATTGAACTAAACTGTATTGAAATAAGTACACAAGCGTACTCCATATGAAAGAGCTAATCCGATTGAATTCAATTGAACCGAAAGTGAAATTAAGTCTATATGATCGAATAGGGCTAAATTATACACAAAAATAGAATAATGAATAAATAGTTACTAACCAAAGTTGTGGTGGTGATGATGTTGAGGTAGAAGGTTAAGATAAGAGCTATGTATATGATTGTGATTTGGTGAAGAAGATAAATAAGGTTTAGGAATAAGAGGTCTAGGGTTATGATGAATTCTTTGAAACAATGGATAACCAAAATTAAGCTCTTCGCCGACAACCTCCTTATAACCCGTCATACCGTGTTTAATTTTGAAGCACTGAGGTAATGTTGTCGAGTAAATATATATTTTTGGATGTTTTGTGGATTGAATTGAATTAGTTACAATTTAGCTAGGCATGTAACATTGACAAATATATAATGGTTCATAAAACAATGGTTTTATGGAAAACGTTGGAAAATATGTGCAAGTGTGAAATTTGAGATGTGTGATAGAGAAATATCGTTTAAATAGAAAGAGAGAGGAGAGAATGAAGGACATGCATGTTTATGGGTGGTTTGAATTAAGGGCAAAAATAAAGTATACGTAGTAAATAGAGTACTAGTACTACTAGAGAGTGAGAGTAGTGATGCATTTAATTTAGTTGACTACAATATAAAAATTGCAAGAAATTCATATAAAAAGTACTCTATTAATTTTCCTAAAAATAAAAGTACTAAATTTGGAAAAAAGAATTTCCGTATTCGGAACTCGTGGCCAGGAGATATGCTCAGTCAAAGTTCGTTCGGTAAAAAAACTTTGACCGATTAAAACTCGTGATTACGAGTTCCGAATACGAAAATTCTTTTTTTCATAACGAAGATCTTGTCAAGATCTACGATTTTAAAGAAGGAATCGTCGTATAAGAAACTCGTAATCACGAATTTTGATCGGTCAAAGACTTTTTATAAAATAAGAGGGGAATTTTGGACAAAATTACAAAATTCAGGGGTACCATGGGAATTATCCCTTTAATGATTGATGTATCTTTTCCTTCATTTTATAATTTGTGATTGGAGTTATTATATACGGAGAATAAAAGTTTAAAAAAGCTACAATATAATATGCCTTTTTATCCAAATAATCCTACTTGCTTGACACTTAAGATCATTTTAGACAATATGTTGACCGTATTTTTCTCCATTTATATATTACTATTGCCAATATCATAATGTCATATTCAATTTTTTTTTACAATTTTATTAAATATGTGTTATGACGGATGTAAGAAAGATGGATGAAGAATGTGAATAGAAACATATAAAAAACACATCTTACATGGTACAATATCAATGTGAAAACTACGTCCACAAATAAAAGATATAACATATTATCTAGTTTCAAAATAGAAAATTTAGATGACTCTCTCAAGTGAGAGATATTCATTCAATTCTAAGAGGGATGAGGGTTAACTCTCATATGAGAGATTTCCTAAATCCGAATAACCTTTTAGATCGAAAAGCGGATTTTATAAATAGATTCAAATACCTAATATTGAGTTTCTCTTATGATTAAGGAAATAGGCACTACTTTCCTTATGATTAAGGAAATAGGCACTACTTACCTTAATCTAATAGAAAACCTAATTAGATGTAAAAATAGATTTAAACTATATTCTAACAGTTTGTAAGTAGAAAATTTTAAATAGTGTATGGATGAAGGAAAAGTCGTAAAAAAACCGTCTAACATGATAGACGGGTTTCTGATGTATAAAATGTGACCACATTTTGAAGGATCGTGACCATATTTGAGTATATAATGTGACCATTATTAAGATATATAAAAGTGGTCATATTTTAGTTAATAATGGTTACAATCAGTCTCAATGTGGTCACATTTTATGTATTAGTAAACTCGTTTTTTACTTTGTTAGCGATAGACCGTCTTTTATAAAACTTACTCATGGATAAAATGGACTGGATAAGATTTGAGAGGAAATACTAAAGTCCTTGCTCTTCTGCATTTAATTACAATTTAGTTTAAATGAATTTAGTTCAATTCTTCAAAAAAATAATTTTGTTCTTACCCCATTTCAGATTCTAATAAGTCCTAATTAAAGAAGATGATCTCACATATTTCTATATATCACTTGAAAATGTTTCAAAAATTATATATTTTTAACAAACTTGATGTATAAATACCAAAAATTACCGTCAAAATATTATCTTAAAAAGTGCGTAAACTCAAACAAAAAGAAAATATAAAAATATAGGGACTAAAAAGGAAAAAAGGGGAGAAGAAGAATTGAAGAAGGCGTGGAATTCTGAAGTTATTGGGAGGAGAGTAAGAAAAGCGACGTAACATGAATGAGGAGAGCTTATCATATGCATCATCATCACACACATAATCTTACATATATATATTCTGATTCATTTCCATGCATATATTATGCATTTATTGCATTCGTCTATCACTAACTTGTTTGTATGCCATTTATTTTAATTTAAATTTTGTTGGTCTCTTTGTTTAGTACCTTTCACACTTATTCTCCATCCCATGCCATCTCCCTCATTCTTGTCCATTTCTTTACGTTTTTTTTTTTTTTTTATGAAATAATCTACGCTCTTTATTTCACTCAATAAGCCTCATAAGAATTGTGCACAATTTTAAAGGAAAGTTATAAAAAAGTAATGAATAGGTGGTAATTTAAATAAAAACGATTCACTTTGATTGAAAAGTTGAATGTATGATTTCATTTTTGTAAAATAAATAGTTTATAAAAAAAATTAAAAGGGTAGAATAGTAATCACAAAAAGTTTTATATTTAGAAAGTATTAAACTTTTCATGACTTTTTTGTTTGAAGTAAATTTCACTAAACACATTTTCAATATTATCTCTATATAGAGTATATATATTGATAAGGATAAGTTTAAGGCTATTTAGGTATTTTAATGTTCATACCCACTTATTATAAGGACTCTCCTTAAAATAAAATATAAGGAAACAGATAGATCGGAGGGAGTGATAGTCTGTCTATAAATTTCGATGAATTATATACTTTTTATTTAAATTATATTTTGTGTCAGTTAGTTAATTATCATCTCTCATCACATTTGCATTCGTAAGTTGGTCCTCCCTAAATGTTTGCTATTAGATCGAGTTTTCATAAGACACATGTAAGTGGTTGAAAAAAAGCCTCTAATTTAAGGAAAATGACGAATAATAAATACAGTCCTTAAGGCTGTATTTATATTGCTAAAAATAGTATTCACTCAAATCTACCTATACTATTAATTCTCAAACCACTGTAAGTGGACAAGCTTGTAACACCTCCAATTTTCTACTTTTTTTATTTTTTTTTATTTTTTTTTGCAAAACAACGTATTTTAAGAAAACAGAAGAATTGGGCATGTTACTCATACGAACTACGTATAAAAATGATATACGATGAAGATACTTCTACGTAAATACGAAAACAATCTAAAGTCCAAAATAAATTACAGCGTTCTCAAACCAAAAACCAGTAACAGCGGAAGACTAAATAATATCCGGCGATAAATATGAAACTCTAAGTCGGCGACGCTCTCAACCAATCCCCACGATAGCTACTCAAGATTACCTGCGTCTAAGAAAAAAAAATGTGAAAATGTCAGCCAAACGGGCTGAGTAAGAAAGAACTGTAACCAGTAAAACCATTTGAAATTATTTGCCTAAATCAAACCGCGTCTCATAATTTAAAAAAACAGAAAACTTAAAATATTTAAACCACTTTAAACACCGGTTAAAAAAGAATGTGAAATCTCTTCTCAATGCTTTATGAATAATATGTATTTGATAACGGTTTTTGAAATGATAATGGATTTATAAAATATGTGCTATATGACTTGGTTATGATTCAATTTTTAATTTATGAAAGTTTTTATTCAATATTTCCGTCTAAAACTTTCAATTCTACTTTGGATTTAATACAAAGTCGATTTATTATCTCGAAATATTATTTTGGATTTTCGGAAATGGAT
>JAUEKU010165904.1:0-11754 GCA_032274805.1 Gypsophila paniculata
CCCCCCCCCCCCAATCACCCCTACTAGCCCCCTTGAGTTCAGCTCAGCTCCATTCAGTTTGGCTGAGCCATAATAAATTCAACTCAACTCTAATAAATTCAGCTTAACTTCAATAAATTCAGCTCAATTTCGTTTCGGCCAATAACAACGGGACCTAACACTAGTCGACAATAACACATGTCCCCAGACTCACCACGCTCGCGGCAGAAGAACGACTGTCTCTTTTATCGGTCAAATCATTTGTTGACCGGGACCCACCGAGAATATTACTGCTACAATTACTCATCTCCCAAGTCACAAAAAAAAAGAAAAAATTAATGGATATGGCGGATATCTTCGATTAAAAATTTAATATTTTAATATATATATTTGTTTTATTCAATTTCAAATACTACAAGATGTAATGACACATATGTCAACCCACAATCTCGATTTTTTATTGTATTTATTAAGACGAATCAAACAAGATCACACGTGACTATATTTATATTTATATATTGCACAAAATTTCAAAAAATTTCTAAATCCTTAAATAGTGCCAAATAATGTTATGTGATGTTTGGACTTGAATAGAGAGTATATTTTATTTACTAAATATTATTTATAATTATTTTTAAATCTTGTAAAAGTGGTTAAATTTTACTCCGTATTAAATAGTGATGGTAATAAACATTAAATGAAACCATTTGGTTGCAAGAAAATCATTATACGCGATCTTATGTGAGCATATATGAATGTTTTATATGAGATCGTTTTAAATTGAAAATGAACATTTTTTTTGTTTAATAAGACTATATTAAATGAGTCGTTATAATTTTAAAATATAAGAAATTATTTTACACTTATAATATCTATCATTTTCAGAAGTTTGTATGAGTTTAGTCACCACAAGGACCCAAACAATTAAAGAAATGAGCAATTAGGACCCGAACTCTATAAAAGATGAGCAACAAGACCTATTTGTATTTTTTTCATTAAACTTATGTTATCTCCATCCAAATACTTATTTACCCATCAAATACGGAGTAATTTTTACAATACGGATATACTTGGTAAAATTATTATTTGGTAGCTATCAATTATACTCCTCATAATTAGTCTATAATTCTGTTTATTATTTTTTTTCTTGTATATTGTTATTCTACATGTCTTGCTACAATGGTTAAATTTAATATTGACCACGTAAACATTACTGGCAACGTAAACTTAAATTTTACAATATTAGTATTATTGTGTCGGGTTTAAAGCGATACAAAAGTCAACTATCCCTACTATAACGAGGTTAAGTTGTAAGTATTAAAAAGAACTAATTCGTGTCAAATGTTGAATGGTTACAACCAAAACTTCGTCTAATTGACTTTTATATCTCGTTTAAGCCATTGCAAAAGGAAATGACAAAAGACTATGTGCCTTTTTTTCAGCGTACCTTACTTGTGTATAAACCAAAGCTTCTACCTACCCAAATGCTTAAACGAGACTATCGTATATGTACTATGGTCTATTTGTAGATAAAATGTGACCACTTTTATTTCTGTGGTCACGACTTTAATGTCTATGATAATTTAAAAATTTCTATAAACAATTACAATAAAAGCTAAAAGTCACTTTACTAAAATATAAACCATCGTAAACGTAGAATCACTGTAAACAAAAACTACTCTACTACAGTAAGTCTTGTGTGCAACCGTCGTACGTGTACGATAACCACTTCGTGACAAAAAGTACCCATTTTAAGGGTTAAGTGATATGAATATTAGAGACTTTCGTTGTAGCGGAAGCAAAACACACACAAGTACACGCGTCTCAAGACACGCACGAACAATAACAAAAGAACGAGATATTTGCTCGAATAAGACCTATTACTCGAACAATGGTGATTGAATCGCAAGACCTATTGCTATCAATCGTGTTAATGCTTGAAAACGCGTCAAACAACAACGGGTTGGCACGATGCGCGTCGAACCTAGCTTACTTGAAAAAGTAAACGCAAACTTCAATTGTTTTTTTATTCAAAATTTCATGTCTCAAAACTGATTACAAAAGGTCCTATTTATATTAAAACTAATCCTACTAATTCTTGAAATATATAAAATCCAAAACAGAATAATCCTAAAATATAAAATAATTATTATCATCATAAATAAAATCGTAAACTATTCTGCAAATATCCTAATAAGATCAGATTATTATTATTTATTATATTGCATATATCTTTAGTAAAGATACCAATTTTGACTTTATTATGATACAATATCCTTATCAGACTATCTCACATGTGAGATCTACTATTTATTAAAGAATATTCATGGAATCATAAAAGTAACTACTATCTTATGTGGAGGTCTCACGATAAGTTTATCGTGAGACCATCTCGTATAAGAATTTGTGAAAATCTAGTTAGTTAATTTTTGAATGTTAGATAATCTGTATTCCGATCGTGAGACCATCTCGTATATGTGGAGTACTTGATATGCTACAACATACAACGATCTCACATTAGGGATGAGATGAATGCAAGTATTATAGACTACAGTATTGAATAAAAATGAAAAAAAAAAAAAAAGTATCTAAAAATTGGTAGTTTGTGTCGCATGAGACAATTAATCTATCAAACCAACTAAATCAAAACATAATTTAATGTTATCTTCTTATAATATGTGGATTATACATCTAATGTATATACATCATGATTTAATAAGCTTCTGAGTTTTGTATTAAAGTTTATGGACATTCTTATAAAGTTTTTGAGTTTTGTAGAAAGTTTTTATAAGTAGCTTAAAAACTTTATAGCAAAGCTCAAAAAACTTGAACATAAGGTAGCGTTTGGAAACTTGAAATTGATTTCATTTCCATTATTTCAATTCTAAAAATTAAAATGCTTCAATTTAATTCCAATTCCAATTCCACAAACTTGTTTGAGAACCCCCGGAATTGGAATTGGAAGGGATGGGGACGGGGTCGGGTGAGTTACCATGGAAAATATCTACGATGAGATCTTATAGTGGTGGGGTTAAAATGATGATTTTTTAAAAAAAAAAGTTATTCAAATTTTTATATTATTTTGTCAAAAAAATATGAAAAAGATTAATAAAAAAAATTTCAAATGACTACTACATAGAGGAGGAATTGAGCCAATTCCAATTCCAAATCCACAATTTTCCCAAACATTGGAATTGTCTCAATTCCGGAATTCAATTCCAATTCCATGTTCCTAAACACATACACCAGGTAATACATCCGATGTATGTTCCTTTTTCTCAGTATGATATTTGAGAATATGTTGATATAATATTTGTTTACCTTTATTCTTGTATGATATTGTCTCACCTTAAATTAAGAAGATTTGAGGTCAACCAAATTTTCCGAGAGAGCTACTTACAAACGTAATTTGTCCAATTCAATATACGGGAAGAGATGGTTGCGGTGAGCCTATATATCTCATGCCCTAATTTCCAAAATGTTCCTCCAAACTCAAATCTAACAAAAAAGTGATATTTAGCATTGATTAAATGACAATCCATAAGTCCGTATTATTTATTATGCGGAGATTCGGAAAAACCCGTGTTTGGGTCGTGTACTCGTGTTGACGGACCGTCAATGAGAAATTAATAAGACCTGGTCACCTGAACATACGATGCATGCGAGTTGCGACTACTTACGACAACGAATCAATCAATACATTGCAATTTTTTATTACAATTACCTAGGCCTGAAATTGTTGTAGCCATGACCCAAGAAGGAATGGGCTTACATTTTAATATGGCCCAATAGATTGGGCCACGGTTTCAGAATACACACGGCGACAGTTGATTAAATTACCAGATTACCTAAGTGCTGTGTAGAGCTGTCAATCGGGGCACTCGGGTCGGAATCGGGGCACTCGGATCGGGTTCGGGTCGGGTTTGGTCGGGTCGGGTCATATTGGGTTCGGGTTATATCGGGTCATGATTGTATTCGGGTTGGGTTTAGGTCGGGTTCGGGTCGTCGTCGGGTCGATTATATCGGGTCGCCATTCTATTCGGGTCGGTTTCGGGTCGGATCCGGATCGGGTTCGGGTCGGGTTAGTCAAATGAATTTTTCGGGTCAATCGGGTTCGGGTTGGAATCGGGTCGGGTTCGGTCGAGATTCGGGTCGAGTCGTAATCGGGTTGAATTCGAGTCGGGGAAGTGGAACCTCACCCACCGTGGACGTATTTTTTATAAATAGTGACTTTAATTTCATATTTTGTTCTTATGAGTTGTGTTAGTTATTTAGAATTGCTATATTTGTTGATATTTTGTTCGTTTCATTTAGTTGTCATAACTATAATTTTAAAATTATAATTTTAAAACCGAACTTTTAAGATTTTAATATCACTAATCAGTTCTCGAATAATCAATCGACTAAATTTAGAATTTTAGCAAAAAATTTGAAAAAATCTAAAATTTTGGCTCCAAAGACAAAAGTTGGAGTTTAACAAAGAAAAAATTTGAATTTTTCAACTTTATTTCAAATCAAATTTGGAATTTTGAGTTTGGCGCAAAATTTTATTGTTGAAAAATTATTACAAATATTTTGAAAAAGTTACCTTTTCAAAAAGTTTTCAATAATTTTCAAATAGTAAACTTTTGAAATGTTATTTTAAAAATTGTTTTTTTATATTATTGAAAAGGTTTCGGGTTGACTCGGGTTACGGGTCATATCGGGTCGGGTCAGCTGTCGGGTCAAATCGGGTTGACTCGGGTTACGGGTCGAATCGGGTCGGGTCGGGTTCGGTTTCGGGTCCAACTTAATCGGATCGTATCGGGTTACGGTCATCATCGGGTCAAGTCGGGTTCGGGTCGCAATATATCCGAATCCTATCGGGTCGGGTTTGCTCGGGTTCGGGTTGGATCATTCGGGTCGGGTCAAGCTTGACAGCTCTAGTTCTTTTGTTGAAAACGTTAGACGTGCATCTATAAGTTTATATATTGATAAAAGAAGTAGTGGTTATAAACGTTGCATGACGTGTTGTCACATTTAAAATAAAAAAGGTATGAAATTTGAGTAAATTTTTGGTGAGTGCCCTCGATGTGGAAAAGTAACTATTTTATGATGTTAGAAAATCTCAATAATTGTTGTTGAAGTGTACAAGTTATGAATTAAGTTTCAAGATATTAGTTTAATTTGGAAAGCCAAATCTTTACTATGTAAAAGTTAAAAAAAAATTACATCTCTTTGTGATAGGGATAATTATGCTAAATAATTATTTGGTTGAATAATTGATAGAGGGGTAGGTAGCAAAATTAGTGAGCTAGAAGTGAAAAAATATATTCGACAAATAGGTAACAAATGTAGCGTTGACAACATTTTGGACAAAAAGGTGAATAAACAAATGAAAAACATTTGGGAGGTAACACCCATAAAACTTTTTAACTAGTGGAGTTAGTGTTAGTTTAATCAACACTAAAGAATCCGTCCTAAATTTAATTGTAATTAGATGGAATATCCCCTTAACATATGAAGCATTTCCACACATAAGTATCATTTTTTAAAGAAACGTCATTCTTTTTCGAACCTGTAATATTTCGTTCAAACAAGACGTTGAACTTTATTTTCGGAGGTAGTTCTTGTTAATGCATTACCTTTCAAACCAAATGTGCATGTTTGTTGCCAAATAGTTTGGTTTGATTTGGAAGATCCATTATTGGTGATCGATCACTTTCACTTGATAGATAACAAATTCGATTGCTAAATAATGAGGGTACGTAAAAGGGCCTCTAAATGAGAGGCCCAACCATGTGTACGATCGAAAACGCCTTGAGTAATGGGCTTGGTTGAGCCCATATAATGATCAACCAAGTTATGGTTAATCTACGTGACAACATTGTATATTCATAGCTATGGGCCATCATTTGGGATAGGTAAGGAAGAAGTGGTTTAGGTTCGTTAGGAACCTTTAAGCTAATTTTTCGGTGAAACGATCTCCGAATTACATTATTTTTAGGTTTACCTTATACTTGAGATTTATGAGTGCGCTTGAATTATGTGGCCATTTTATGAAATTTTGTTTTACCTACGACAGACTTACATAAAAATTCGAGTTTAGAAACAGATAACTGAAACAAAGCGAGAACGTACTATCACAATAAAATTGTTGTACGTCTATGAAATATGGACCATGGATAATGGGCCTCATGGGTGAGGTGGTCTACATCTTGACAGCCACAAGATGTTCAATCATACTTAATCTCAATAAGTCTCTCTTAAGACGAATATATCCGTCTTAAACTTAAAATGGGTCAAGTATCCTCAATTTGCACATAAGAGACAAACATTTTGATTTTTTCCAATGCATTTAACTTTTTTTTTTATACTAGGTACATGACTCGTCTTAACCTAAAGACGGATAGCCCGTCTTAAATAAGAATTTGAGAATCACATAATACTCTATGGAAACGACAACAATGTTGCTGTATTTGGGACATGGCGGACTGGCGACTGTTGTTGTATTTGGCTATATTTTCATACAATCAAAAGGTCCAATGTCATAAGTCACTATGAATCATCTTTATGTGGATAGAAAAAATAAATAAATAATCGAGAATATATCGAAAATGTTCATGGTCTCCGTATAAAACCCTACATAAATACTCATTATTATTGCATACTCCATATAACTCGCATCATCCAAATCGATTTTTAACTTAACCGACAAACTTCTCCTCTCTACGTAGTACTTAAAAATGGAAGTGATTTCAGAAGTTTTTGTGAAACCAAAGCATGAAGTTGAAGCATCAAAAGAGCGTATTTACTTTAGAGCAGCAGAAATAGCCATGTTAGGCATTCATCCTATACAAAAGGGTCTTCTTTTTACCCTTACTCAACCAACTTCCTCTACATTTGTTACTGCTTTCCTACATAAGCTTCAAACTTCTCTTACAATTGTTCTCCTCCATTTCTATCCATTAGCCGGCCGCCTTGTGACCGAGACCTTTGTCGATGAACACTCTTGTTCCGTGTTCATCGACTGCAACAAAGGTCCTGGTTCTAAGCTAACTCATGTGGTTGCTCCCAATTTGACCATATCGGATATTGTTTCACCAGTTCATGTGCCGAGTAGTATTGTTAGGAAATTCTTTGATCTTGGGGAGGAATTCCTTAACTATGATTGTCACACTCGGCCTTTGTTATCCATCCAAGTGACGGAACTTGTAAATGGTGTTTTTCTCGGGTTTACGATGAGCCATAGTGTTGTCGATGGCACATCTTTTATTCATTTTGTAAGGATGCTATCTGAAGTATTTTGTTCGAACAGTATAGGTGAGAGTTTATTGGAAATTTCGGGAGTGCCCATTTATGAGCCTACACCGCTCTTGAAGTTGCCATATCTTGGGCTTGAGAAAATCATGATTTTGCGCGAGACTGGCTCGTTAAAGGATCAAGTCTTCCACTTCTCATCGAAATCTTTGGCAATGCTGAAGGCCAAGGTTAACCAAGAATGTACTATTCAAAAGGTATCTTCATTTCAGAGTTTAGCCTCACTTATATGGAGGTCAATAACCAGGGCTCGAAATCTGTCAGCAGACGACGAAACATCTTGTTGTTTCATAGCGAATGCTCGAAGTCGACTCGACCCACCTTTATCAGACCATTATTTTGGAAATTACCTAACCCAAGCTAAGGTGATTTGCAAGGCGAATGATTTGTTGGGCCATGACTTGGGCTGGGCCGCAATGCGTTTAAACGAAAGCGTTAAAGCCCAAAATGATAAAGCCATACGGGCTTTTTTGAGTTGGGCCGCTGATGTAATGTCCACTCCAGGAGTCTTTAGTTCGGAAAAAGACTTTCATGGGCCTAATGCAGTGGTGATAGGTGGATCGGCCAGGTTCGATATGTATGGGTTTGAATTCGGGTTTGGTAAGGCAGTGGCGGTCCTAACCGGTTTTGGTAATAAGAGCGATGGTAAGGTAACTGCGAGTCAAGGTTGCGAAGGGAGTGGTAGTGTTGATTTAGAGATATCTCTACTTGAAGAACATATGGCTGCCCTTGAAGCGAACCAAGAGTTTATGAGTTTCGTCTCGTAAAAGACACGTTAGAGTGTCCGACATTATAAGTTGAATGTGGATACTTCATGTCAAAATAACTTTATGTTTCTGGTTTAAAAAAATGATTTGTCGTGTTAAAGTGTCCAAATTGTCATAATTACGTAACTTTATATAGTCAATATTTCTTTATCTTTAGTAAAAGGCGAAAGAATAGTTCGCTTTGTACTTACTACATCGCTGCGTTATAGTTAATATTTCTAATTTTCTACGATTATAATGTGATGTCTACAATGACGGTTTATTAGGGTTATTTGGGATGCAGCTGTACCCCTAATCATTACGGTACTAGTAACACACAAATTATTACTATATTACTGATGGTTTATAAGTATGATACCACCCACTCCAAATTTTATTAAGTTTATATATATAATTTTTGGATTTGTAAAAATTTATATGTTAAATTTTAAGTTTTTGAGTAAATATTATAACACAGAAACTTTAGATCAAAACTCAATAACTTTCTAAAAAAATACAAAATTGTACCAAAAAAATTCACCGCAATCGCATTTAGTACATACGAGTATAAGACAAATGTTGGCGAGATTAGATCGTGACAAATATTGTCGCGATTAGAAGCTGTATCGGAATTTAATACTTTAATTAATATTTAATACAGAGTACTATGTTTGACATATTTATAAATGTGTAAATAAAGGTTAAAAAATTGAAAAATTGGATCAATACGAGTTATCGAATAAAAATGTTACAAGCATCAGAAAAAAATATGCTTAAGAGTAGGACCCCATATATTACATTTAAAATTTATATTTTTTCAAGAAATAAGAAACAAAAAAAATGATAACAAAATTGAATCGGTGCTTGCTAACTTTAAAAAAACTCATGCGATTCGGAATACATTAAGATCAATTAGTAGGGATAGGTTAATTTATCGTCAAATCCCGTAAATTCAAGTCAAAATGAGTGAAATTATAAAGATCAATTAATTTTGAGAAAAAAAAAATATGTGTTCTTTTCATTTTATGGCCAATTTGGCACCTTCACCCATTTTTTTTTTTACCAATTTGACTTTTGACAAATTTTTTTTACCAATTTATCACCAAAGCCTCACTTTTTTTTACCAATTTGGCTATTTGGCCTGTTTTGGCCTCCCTATCAAACTATTGAGATACTGTTAAATATTTTTGAAACAGTAAGCAGTAACATACAGTAACATTGTCGGTCATCTATTTTATTTTCCTTCTTCAATTATTTAGATTTTCTACCTTATTAAAAAAATATACTCCGTATATGTACTGCCATCCGATTGTGTCCTAGATTACCATGGAAGAGTAAGTCTAGCATCATTTTATGACTAATTGTGATCACTTTAAATTTTAAAACGATTATAATGTTTAAGATGACCACTTTAAAATTTCTAAAAAATGTCACCTTAAATGTTAAAATGGTAGGTCATCTTTAATTACAAAAAAGACCATTGTACACGAAAGACGGTCTCACATTAACATTTATCATTGCCTACTTTCTGACAACAATGTGATGCCGAATTCCATTGAAGCAGACGGCAAGTTAATTTGATAGTACGATTGGACTTGACAAAACATACATAGTACGGAGTATTTAATTTGATTCTACCAAACATTTATCGGATTCGATTCTTGTCAACTTGAAATATAGCTTAAAATTATAATTAGCCTGGTTCAATTTGAATTGACATATATGTTAATTGTTTTCTAACTAACTATTATATCCTTAAATATTATCATTATCACCAGACTCGATCATATGAAATATTTTACACCACTGCAACAAAGACAACACTATATCGAGTTCTTAATAAATAGCCTCACTTGGCAAACAAAACAAGCAACTAACCCTAAATTTCTCAAAATAAGTGAGTAAAGATGAAGGTGATTTCGGAGTGGTTTGTAAAACCAAAGCATGAAGTTGAAGCATCAAAAGAGCGTATTTATTTAACCCCTATTCAAATTACCATGTTAGGTCTTCATCCCATACAAAAGGGTTTACTTTTTACCCTTACTCAACCAAATATCCCTACACTTGTTATTGATTTCCTACACAAGCTTCAAATTTCTCTTTCGATCGTTCTCCTTCATTTCTATCCATTAGCTGGCCGCTTTGCCACCGAGACCTTTGTCGATGAACACACTTGTGTTGTGTTCATCGACTGCAACAAAGGTCCTGGAGCAAAGCTAACTCATGTGGTTGCTCCGAATGTGACCATATCGGATATTGTTTCACCAGTTCATGTGCCGAGTATTGTTAGGAAATTATTTGATCTTGGAGAGGAATTCGTGAATTATGATTGTCACACTCGGCCTTTGTTATCCATCCAAGTGACGGAACTTGTAGATGGTGTTTTTCTCGGGTTTACGATAAGCCATAGTGTTGTCGATGGCACATCTTTTATTCATTTTGTAAGGATGTTATCTGAAATATTTTGTTCAAGTTATTGTACAAGTGAGAGTTTGTTAGAAATAACGGAATCACCCATTTATGAGCCTACTCCGCTCATTAAGTTGCCATATCTTGGGCTTGAGAAAATCATGATTTTGCATGAGGCTGGCTCATTAAAGGATCGAGTCTTTCACTTCTCATCGAAATCATTGGCAATGCTAAAGGCCAAGGCCAACCAAAAATGTACTATTCAAAAGGTATCTTCGTTCCAAAGTTTAGCCTCGCTTATATGGAGGTCAATAACAAGGGCTCGAAATATACCAGCAGATCAAGAAACGTCTTGTTGTTTCGTTATAAATGCTCGTCCTCGATTGGACCCGCCTATGTCGGATTATTATTTTGGAGATTACGTAAGCCATGCTCAGGTGATTTGCAAGGTGGGTGATCTGTTGAGCCATGACTTGGGCTGGGCCGCAACGCGTTTAAACGACTGCATACAAGCCCACGATGATAAAGCCACACGTGGTGTTTGGAGTTGGGCCGCTGATGGTGTGTCTACTCCGGGCTTCCTTGAAACGGTGTTAGAGATTCACGGGCCAAACCCCATGGTAATAGGTGGGTCAGCTAGGTTCGATATGTATGGGCTAGAATTTGGGTTTGGTAAGGCGATAGCGGTTCGTACCGGATTTGGTAATAAGAGCGATGGTAAGGTAACTGCTAATCAAGGTTGTGAATGTGGTGGAAGTGTTGATTTAGAAATATCCCTTGTTGAAGAACATATGACCGCCCTTGAGGCGGATCATGAGTTCTTGACTTATGTCTCATGAATCATGAATGGTGAAAGTTATCGCGAATTATGATGAAAATTTAATGGTTGGATAAGATGCAGTTTTGAGAGTCTGATATATCTTGAAAACTTTCATATATTATTAGCCATAAATAAAGTGTTGATGCATTCTTGATTACAATAAGATGATATTAGGATTAAGAATACTATGAAAAAAAATAATGTGATTAGGAAAAAGTTATTTGAGATCATTGTCTTTCATAATTGATTTAAAACTTTTAAGTTTTAGTATAAAATATAGGAAAATTTAACAAGAATAAACCAACTTATGAGTGGTCTTCTATAAACCAACCTATTGACTCATTCTTCCAATATTGTACTAGCTTACCGATTACCTAAAGTTCCGGTCATTTTTTTAAAACCCCTTATTTCTTCTTTTCCTTACTTCTCTTTCTTCTTCATTTTCCATTAAAAATCATAATTCACTATCCTTTTCCTCTTCTTTACTTTATTCTTTACTTT
>JAUEKU010165915.1:0-11752 GCA_032274805.1 Gypsophila paniculata
ATCACCACCACTACCTCCATTGCCTTGCTTTCTATTGCAAGTATCTTAACCTTTCCTTTACTTACAATTAACACCTTTTTTGTTTCTAATTTTATTACTATTTTATAATTTTATTACTATTTTATTATTGCAATTATTATTATTTCATTGTTATTTTCATATGCATGCCCAAAATTGATCAACAAAAATGTGCCCAAATTAGACCAATAACTCTTTGAAAGTTTGGAATCATTGCATTTTTTTTTTGCACACTTTCACACAATTAAAATAAATTTCAATTTTTAAGATTAAGTCATATTTCATATATATTCCCACATTCAATAAAACACACAAAAATGTGTTACTCATTAATTCCATTTTATAATTACCTTGCATGTACTAACACTTTTTAGAATTATTTTTTTTTTATCCCCAAACAAAACCCATCAATAATAATCATAATTGTTCTAAATTTCTAGGAATTATTGTCAATTTCAAGAGCTTTTTAATCTCTTTCATAGTTTAGTGTAGAAATGTTGAATATTTGTCTCTTTTTTTTTTGGTGCTTTTTAAGTCCATTTTAAAATTCTTCAATTTGTGATGACTATCATTTTTTCTCCTAAAATTACATAATTTTTTTTCAAGTGTACTCTAGGTAATAGTGCATTACGAGTATTATTTTTTTCAAAGCAAAAACAAAATCTTCTTGAATACCTCAAAATTGACTCTTATATCATTGTTTCACTTGTTTTATTTCACCTCGATTTTTCCCTACATATTACCCTCTTGTTTTTTTGTTACCAAATTGTTTTACCGCGTCATTAAACAGTTAAAAAAAATAAAATTTACCATGGGTTCAACGTCAGGAATAACAAGAGTAAGTTGGCAACCACAGACATCAAGTGATACCGCAACGTCAAGTTACTGGCTTAATTGGCGAGTTATGTTGTGCTCAATTTTGGTATTAATTTCGATGGGTTTCGCTTCATTTCTTATTTCAAAATTCGAGGGTCCACGAAACATGAAATCCAGTAACAATAACGATAACAATAACAATAACAATAATCGTAATAATAATAGTAACAATAATCGTAATGATAATATCGAAAATGTGGGAATATTGTACGCGGACGAAGTGTGGAAGCCTTGTTTAAAAGGAATGCACCCGGGTTGGTTGCTAGCTTTTCGGGTTTGCGCATTTTTCGTGTTGTTGATTCTTCTCATTGTCAATGTTATTGTCGATGGTGGCTCCATTTTCTACTACTACACTCAGTAAGTTATCGGGATAATATTGTTTTATGATCGTGTTGTCGGGGTGTGATCAGTTTCAGTACCACCCTGTCACGTTTTAAAATATATTGCGTGACAGTGTGGTAACGAGATTCTGTATCATCACCTGGCCTGATGGCTATTGTATCATAATGTGGGTTTTGATCACGTTACGACAATGTAATGTTTTTTTTTTATACCACCTTGTCACATTAGTTTAGAATTGTTTTTGATTAGTGGCCTGGATTGGCAGGGTGGTATCGGAAATATTACATTGTCGTAACGTGATCAAAGCCCACATTATTACAGGCCTCGATCACATTACTACTCGAAAATTTAGGGCGGTATGATTTTGACGATTAGTTATGTGGATGGTTTTTGATGTTGGCAGGTGGACGTTTACGTTGGTGACTATATACTTTGGGGTAAGTAATCAATCGTAATTTACGAAATTTTTTTAAAAATTATAGTGAAAATTATTATGTTTATGAATTATTTTTATTGATCAATGAAGCTAGGATCAGTGATATCAATGTATGGTTGCTATGAGTATCACAATGAAGTTAGTGGTGAGAGGGTTCACAATGAAAGATTTGATTCCGAAAGAGGAGATTACATAACCACGATGTATGGTGGTGCTACTGCAATTGCAACCAAGACGGGTTTGAGAGCTCGACATTTGGTCGATAATCGTCGTCCTACTGCCGGGTTTTGGGGCTATATCCTCCAAATAATATTTCAGGTGACAGCAATGTACATTTCAGCTGTTATTGTGCATTTTGCTCTGTTTTTAAAACAGGGGAATTTGATTGATGTGGTTTGTTATACAGATGAATGCAGGAGCTGTGATGCTCACAGATATGGTGTTTTGGTTCATACTTGTGCCATTCCTCTCGACGACGACTAAGAACTATGATCTCAACTTTGTGAGCACCCTTATCTCTAGCTACAAACTCTTTGTATATACATCACGTTTTGTGTGAGACCGTTCTACATTGGGAAATAGTGAATGTTTCATGGTTTTACTGTGAGCTTTTAACCTTTAAATAAGACATTTTCGCTCCAAAAGTGTGAGGGTCAATCTGTATACAGTATACGTAGAGTGTAGTATTAAATTCAGTGTCACCGGATGGCGCCTTATAATTTGCGTTTTAGGCGTGAAAATTGATACGGATACCTCTATTTCCACTGTTTCCATCTCCTCGAGTCACTTTTTAATCCCGTCATCCAAACAATGAGTAAATCTAAAACCCTCGCCCTTTTAGCATAAGACGATGTCAATTACAAAATTATATTTCAATTATGGAAGTATGAAACACAGTCTTAAGTCATATGCATCTTTATACAACTAATCAAATTCAATTTTAATGTGCAGTTTATGATTAATATGCATACAGTCAACCTTCTCTTCCTGCTTGGTGATACTGCATTGAATTGCTTGGTGAGTTATCAAAACTAAACTAGCATAGTAGCATCATTGCATTTGCATTAACGAGCACTATTCACGTCTATCACACGTTCTTGTTTAAGATGGATATATACGTCTTAAGCATGACATAGGTCAAAGAAGTATTATTGTTTGATGGATGATGTTCATTTCGTGGCAGCATTTCCCATGGTTTCGGATAGCGTACTTCATACTCTGGACATCGTTCTTTGTCATTTTCCAATGGGTCCTTCATGCTTGTATTTCAATTTGGTAAGCCAATCTACTGCTGATGCTTCTTTTTAAAGCATTATTTAATGTAACTTCTTAGTTTTGTTCTCTAATTAAGTCTCTTTTCTCCACATAACTACGCAAATAGGTGGCCTTATCCCTTCTTGGACTTGTCGTCTCCATTGGCCCCCTTGTGGTATGTAACGCTACTAGCTCATCCCTTCGATTTCTCATATTGATGTGAAATTTACGTTACTCGAACTAGGATCATTGAGAAAATCAATAAACGTGTTACTCAGACAATGAAGGTGCACGAGTGTGGACTTTATTATCTTTCAAAACTGGTCTCGCTCGTGTTTCAATTGAATTTAAAGTACCCAGTATTCCAATAGACCAATAGTTGAATTGTTTTGAAGGCCAATCCGATTGTCCTCTTACGTCCTGGCAAGGTGTAGCATAACAGTACGGTCTTATTATTCCAAAGTCTAGCGTTACAACCTAGTTTTGAAGGCCAGTCGCACAGTCCTCTTACGTCCAAGTAGCAAGGTGTTAAACTACAGGTCCAGTCTTAGCCTGATATCGGAAAAGTGAAATAGACCCGAATACCATAACTAAGAAATGAATTTTTAGAGACGACATTATATAGTTGAGTATATGGTCTACTTATATACTTTGCTTGATTGGTTTTCTGTAGGTATCTCGTCGTTGCAATAATGCACATTCCATGTTACGGCATCTTCTTCCTAATAATCAAACTCAAGCATGTTGTTTTCTCAAGATATTATCCTCATTCTTACCAGTGCCCCAGGTGATCAAGAAAAGTATATAGCCTTGTTAGTTTGTTTGGAACAAACGCATGAAGTGTTAATTACTAAGGTCAGGATATACTGTTTATAAGAGAAGAAAAAGGTAGAGAGGAAGAGCTAACTATACGTCTATACTAAGGTCAGGATATACTGTTGGCAAGTTTTGGTTTTAGGTCATATGCTATTGGTTGTACACTTGTACCGGTGTTGCGTGGGTGTCTAAATGTATAAACAAAAGGAAAATGAGATAGCGTCGTTGTACCCATAATATTGATTTTGTACAATGATTTGTTAAAGGAGGTTTTACATGTACATACATGTGTGTATATGTTTATGTATAAAATCTGATTTCGGCAAATTTGAATTGTTGATGTTTAATCCAACGCCATTAATAGGCAACTTTTACTCGCCTTATAGAGAGAATGAGAGATAATGGACTTACAAATACATTATTTTTATTTTGTAGACTCTGTGTAATTTTCGATATATAATTTAAATACGGACTTACAGATACATCTCAAACTTTGGATACATACAATTATAATGGAGCGACACTGATTTCAGAAGAGCCATCAATATGAGAAAAATAGACACTTGAAACCCAAAATTGATGAAAAGGATAGGATGACACGCTATGTCAAGCTTGTTTTTGACAGGGTAAATGATATCGTGCCACTTGTCACCTCTTTGGAATTTTCACTTGATTTTTTTTAACATTTACTTATTTAAGTAATTATATTTTGTAATTTACTTTTACTATTATTCATTTTAATTACTTATTTTTTTCATGTATTTATTTTTATCCGTATCTACTTATAGTAAAAAATCACACTACAACTCTTCCGATTAAGTTAGGAAAAAGGGGATTATATAAACAGCGAATAACCCTATCATTTTGTTGATGTAGGAGTCTTTTTAAGGTTTTCAAAATTAATTTTTGTAGAAATAACGTTAAATTTTTAGGTTAACATAACAAAAATAAAACTTTTGTAGAAATAACGTTAAAAAATAAATTATGCCATCTATATTCAAATAACCAAAGTAAAATTAAAAACACGGAGAAAATAATAGGCCGATAATCGTCGTCCACAGACCAATTTTTAACGAGAGAAGAGAAAATGGTTTACTATATTCGTGTTTTTAAAAAAAAAATTAGTAAACAAATACGGAGAAATTTTTGTCATAGCTCACATATTTTAAATTTATACTTTCTCAAAATTGAGAAATTTTTTAAAATGTATAATTTTTTATAGGGAAAATTCTCATGGTGACCCTGAGGTTTGGCTTATTTCCCGTGGTGTCCTTTTTTTAAAGTTTGTACTTGAAATACCCCTAAGGTTTGACAAAATATCTTGCCGTGCCCAAACCGTTAATTTTGGGTAACAATGATTTGTTCTTATTTCATAGTTATTGCTGACTGCACAAAAAACCCTCGAGGATTGCATATTGTGCACAAAATATCCTTAAGGTTTGACACTTGTGCACAAAATGTCCCTGAGGTTTGGCACCTATGTACAATATTGTGCACTTTTAAAATCCTACGACTATAAAGAAACTAGCCGTTGGAATATCTTTTAAATATCCAAGGTTTGATGATTGAATTACTTAAAAGATAGACTACTAATTTAGGGATAATAGTTCTGACGAGTATAATTTTGGGTTTAAATTGAGCATTTTCAATTTTGTGGATTTAGGGTTTTTTAGGGATAATTAGGAGGAAGGGGGATGTTTGAGTTCGTGAAATGAAGGGGTAAATGTTTAGGGTATATGAAATTAGTGTCATTCGATAACTCTCACCTTTTATAAACATGATTTTAACAACTCCCACCTTTTCTAATTTTTCTTCAAAACTCCCACCTTTTATAAGCATTTTCTTAATAAATCCCACCAAAATGCAATTTTTTGCAAAAATGAAGGAATTATTTTTGTACATATCAATGACGAATGTACTTTTCCTACCACCAAAAGTCAAAATGTAAAAAAATAAATGAGAATTTATCATTTTCATGAGTTAAAATAGACTCTAATTTTGGTGAAAATGAGGTTTTGGTGGGAGTTTTGAAGGAATTGTCTAAAAAAGGTGGGAGTTTTGAAACAAAATTAGAAAAGGTGGGAGTTTTTAAAAGGTGATATAAAAAAAGTGGGAGTTACTAATAAATCCATGAAATTATTATGGAGCTAGTGTTGGAAATAAAGCCGATTTACGGGGTTTTTTTAAGGGGGACGATAACGACGTTTACGAGGGTACAACAACGATTTTAATTAAGACAAATAAAAATAAAATTTTCACAAATAAAAAAAATAATAATTTTAAAAATAAAAAATAATCGAAAAGAAAATCTCGAGTGGCGGTATTTAACAAAAGTGTGTGGCGTTTTATACACCTAATGTCATTTAGCTAACCATTATTCACCTAATATGCGCTCCCATCAAGGCATCAACACTAACACCGTTATAACGGTACTCCAAAAAAAGGACACGCTGTGCATTTTGTCAAACCTCAGGGGTATTTCAGGCACAAAACTTAAAAATAAAGGACACCACGGGAATTAAGCCAAACCTCAGGGTTACCATGGAGATTTTTCGTTTTTTATAATATTAAATTGATTTGGAGTACAAAATTAAGGCTTCGAATACACTTGTAACAAAAAAAAAATTATACGCGCGCATTATCATTAAAGTCGTAAGATAGGATTAGTATTTTTAAAAAAAAAAAAAACTTACAAATTATTTGTTTTCCAGTTTATAATAAAAATTAAAAAAAATGTTTTTAAAATATATACAAATTAAATTTGTTTACCTATTCAACATAAAGGAAACTCCTCAATTAAATCTTTCTCCTTGTATGGTTTGAGTTTCATTCGTTGGATGTTGGAAATCCAACATAGACATGTTTCTTGATTCTCCATTGAAATATATTTACATCATGAAAAATATTTATATATTGAACAATATTTAATAACTAAATATTTATATAGAAATATTAAATAGTTATTTTTTTTTGGTATATACATGAGAAGTGTCGGATCGATTAACTCTTTATGATTCGTGGTTGCTAGCACCAAGAGATTTGGAGTACTAGCTACCCCGTCAAGCTACATTTATGAACAAATTAATATATTCTAAAATTCCAAAAAAAATAAATAAACATAAGCTTGCTTCAAGTTCATCATATTATTTTAATTAACTTGGTTATTTGAAAGAATAAATTAAAGGTATTTTGATTTATTTATAATTAATTCATATATCCAAAAAAAATTATATAGATATGTCGTTTTGTATTAATTAAGCAAAAAAAAAAAAATTTGAGTCATCACTCTTATACAGCTTCAACAATACTTAAATTAAAACTTGATATTACAGTCACAATTCTCTTTATGTCATATAATATAAATTATAAGAATAAAAAAATTACGTACCATGGTCAAGAGTTGATTAACAACTCTATCAGCCAATTGATCAGTAACATTCTCCCTCTTTTCTGTTTAATATTATTAGACAAAAAGTACATAAAAAATTATTAGTATATACAATTACTCAGTAATTTTAATAATTAAATACTCGTATTAAACTTTAAAAGGAATCGATTAAATTACCCGGGCGATGCGATCGATTTCATCAAATATGATTACGTGTAATGGACTTGACGAACCTAAAAAATAATAAGATTAAAAATGTCAAATTTATTAATAACATAAAATAAATATATTTAAAAAAAATGTTTAATAGATATTTTACCATATATGCTGTAATCTGATTTGGGACCTAGGAATAGGTCTCTAACCTTCTTTTCGTTGTTTCCATGGTAGAAATCCCTAATTTCAGGTCCATTAAATTTCTGAAAGACATAAAGTTAAGGGTTATGTAATACTCAAGATATACAATTTGTAAAATGATCTATATTTATTTAAACTATACGACAATTAAATATAAGTACATAACAACAGATTAACCTTTGGCGTAGCACATAGAACAATCTTGCAGAAGTTGCGAGCAATTAGTGTTTTTCCGGTTCTCAGTGGCCCATAAAATAGAACTCTTCGAATCGGCTGAATTTGCACCTGAAATGGATTAAAAATTGCTTACCCTTACAAACTCAGGGTTACAACCATTTACTAAGGCGAGGTGCAACAAACTAATTAATATTTTGAAAACGACAACTTAATTTTCTACTTATCCCCAAGCGCATAGTGATTAGTGGATACATTAATATAGAAAGTAAATTTGTTGAACTTGTATGTTTAAATTAAAAGGTTGTAATATCGTCAATTTCTTTTTTTTAGGTTCTTGGGGTTTATCCACAAAAAAGCCCCGAATGATTAATGGGGCTTTTTATATCTTCAACAATTGAATTGCATATTAATAGAATAATTGTTCTATTAATAGATGTAATAGTTATGTTAAGGGAGAGATATAAAGTATTTTTAAAGAAAATTATTTAATAGAAATACTAACATTTTTAATTGTATTTTAATCAATTATTCAATGAAAATAAGGCAAATTAATTTCCTCGTTACACTTTGTTTGAACTCGAGACTATTTCCTCGCTGAAAGGTAATTCTTCCAAGGATCTAATTAAGTTAAATGACTCAATTAAATTTCTCTCCCGGTAGAAATCTCACGTACACTGTACACGTGGTTTGAGTTTGCTTCGGGCCTTCAAATATATTACAACATGTAGAGTATTAGCATTGAAAGATATTTCACATAAATAATTTTTTATATAAATATTAAATAAAGTTTTTTTGGTATATACTTAAGAGCGTCGGATCCATTAATCTTACGATTGGTGGTTTTTAGCATTGGTAAACAACCGCCAATCAAAAAAACGAGTTCATGGAAACTAAAATAACCAAACTAATCGGTTTTTCAAAAAAAAAAATAACCAAACTAATCAATTGCACGGTAACCAACTACGTCCGCTCTTTCCTTCTTGATTTGGGTTACTGTTTGCTTGAAATCAGACATAGTCAACTTCACGAAACCGTCGTCGAACCTCGTCAATGAAGCAACAGCACTGAACGGTAATCCCTCCGGGGACCGATTAAACGTCTTCGCGACCAACGACTCCAAGTCAGTACCGGAGAAGTCATGGGTCAGTTCAGCTACATATATACATCCAATATGGATAATCGAATCAACTATTTTTAGGTTAACATGACAAAAATTAATTTTTTGTAGAAATAACGTTAAAAAATAAATTATGCCATCTATATTCAAATTACCAAAGTAAAATTAAAAACACGAAGAAAATAATAGGTCGATAATCGCCGTCCACGGAGCAATTTTTAACGAGAGAAGAGAGAATGGTTTACTATATTCGTGTTCTTTTTTCAAAAAAAAAAAAAATATAGAGAAATTTTTGTCATAGCTTACATATTTAAAATAAAATTTATACTTTCTCAAAATTGAGAGATTTTTTAAAATGTATAATAATTTATAATATTAAATTGATTTGGAGTACAAAAAATTAAACGTTGAATATTATCATTAAAGTCGCAAGATAGGAATTAGGTTTAGAAAAACTTACAAATTACGAGTATATGTTTTTTCAATTAATTTGCCCTATTTTTATAATAAAAATTAAAATAACTTTTTTTAAAAATATACACAAATTAAATTTGTTTACCAATTTGACTTAAAGAAAATTACTCAATTAAATCTTTTTCCTTGTATGGTTTGAGTTTCATTGGGAGGATTTCAAACCTTTCGTTGGAGGTTGGATATCCCACATACACATGTTTCTCGATTCTCCCAGGCCTTGAAATATATTACATCATGAAAATATTAGTATATTGAACAATATTTAATAACTAAATATTTATATATAAATTTAAAATAATTATTTTTTTGGTATATACCTGAGAAGTGCCGGATCGATTAACTCTTTACGATTCGTGGTTGCTAGCACCAAGATGTTGGGAGTACTATCAACCCCGTCAAGCTACATTTATAATAACTACAAATTAATACGGAGTATATTTTAAAATTACAAAAAAAATTAACATAAAAAGCTTGTTTGTAGTTCATCATATTATTTTAATTAATTTGGTTATTTGAAAGAATAAATTAAAGGTATTTTGGTTTATTTATAACTAGATTTGGTGCCCGGTCACGCCCGGCCGGGCCACTTACGCAGTTACGCATATCAAAAAATATTATTGATTATAATTGAATTATAGGGAATACATAATTAATAAGCAACATATATATTATAATTGAATTGTACAAAATAATAATTTATAAACAATACTCTATCATTGATTAAGTTTATTAAGATGTATGAAAAAATTAAACATATACTCCCTCCCATTCATCCATTTCTTTACCTTTGCTTTTTCACATTTGCCGAGACGCATTTTACACCGTCAATATCTTTTATTTTGTATTGATAAAAATTATAAAAATTTGATATTAATAATTTACTCACAAAGACGAATCAAACAAGCTATATTTTATCTTATTGATTGTCGATAATATGGAAGATTCTCTTTAGTTGTGAATAGTGTCAAAAAAGTAAAGGTAAAGAAACACTTGCATAAGAGGGAGTGTGTAAGCAAAAAAATATTAAAAACGTGTTTTTATTTTATTATTATTCCTTGAGATTTGATAATTCAAATTTTTTTCCATATACTTATTTAAGGAATGTGTCAAATCCCTAGATTATGCAAAAAATTATTATGAAAACTAAATAATCTTAAGAATAATTATAATATCCCTTTAAAATATACTCCGTATACATTCTAAATTCAAAATAACCAAATTGCCCTCCTACTAATTGTTTTTTAATAGGTTAAATAAAAATGAAAATAGCCACGTTGCGGCATAGGATTGACGGTATATGAAAATTCTCATACACTTAGTGTAAGTATATCATATTCCCTAAGTATCCATTATTATGCATCATGTAGGAACAAATTCTTCTTACATATACAAATATACACTCTAACTAGTAAAAAATATCTTAATTTTATACACAATATCTTATCTGATTTGATTCTAAATGATTTAGTGCAATATTAGTGTCCAAAACCATATACTTACCATACAAAGAAAAAATCTTAAAAAAAATTCTAAAACTTTCTAATTGGTAGACGAGTTTTCAGATGCATAAAATGTGATCATACTTTGATTGATCGTGATCATAATTGAGTATAATGTGACCATTATTAAGATATATAAGGGTGGTCACATTTTAATTAATACTCCGTAATAAACACGATCAGTCTAAACATGATCACTTTGTTAGTGATAGACCGTCTTTTATAACTTTACTCTCTTGCCAAAATGAAGTGGCTTTTTGTGTAAAGTCATTAGTATAAAGTACAACATTTTGTCCACATTCATACAATTAGTTGATTAGTGCAAGTGTTTTAAACTACGTACTTAATCACCTCATTTTCTACTTAAGTGAAAACATTATCACTTTTAATCTTAATCTCGCATTAATTTTCATACTTCACTAATTAATCATTTTTCTTCCTACTTAAATTCATCAACTTATTTATCTTAGAAAATCTCTCTTTTATTTTGAACTGTGAAAAATAAAAGAGAAAAAAAAAATAAAAATAAAAAATGAAACATTTGGCTGAATTTTGTCTTAAAAGTTTACAGGTTTAATCATATGACATTCTCTTGTTTATTTATTTATAATCTTTGTTTGAAAATTTGTGTTTTTAATTTGTGATTTTGTTTGTTTGATTTCAATTTAAGTGATCATCGGAAAGAGACTGTCCTTAGCAACGCTTTGCAATTCTGCTGCTGTTTTTTTTTTCTTTTTGTATTGTGATCGTTTAATGAACTTGTTAGAGTTTATAGACGTGTTGTGATAACGGACTCACTGTGACTAAAATGTGATTATTATCGAGTACATGGCAGAATATTGGTGACTAAATACTCCCTCAGTCTCAGTTATTTATATACGACCTATATTAGGTGATTTTTCTACGTACATGTATTGTTTGTCCCGTAAAAATTAATGAGGTTGGTGAAGGTCGATGATATATTCTAATGGTTTCGGGTGATAAATTCATCGTACTAT
>JAUEKU010165926.1:0-20259 GCA_032274805.1 Gypsophila paniculata
TTATTAGTTTAGAATTTAAACCCAATTTTGTGACCGTAATAGTCTAGAATCTGTGTATAGATAACAAGCAGTAAACCTCATCTCTCTGTGGTTCGATCCCCTAGCTCCACTATCTGCATTAGTAGTGACTTACACCTACCAAATTAGTAGTGACCTTAGGGTTATCTTCTAATTATTCTAAATCTTTAATGATAAAAATGACCATTTTACCTTTGTTAAATATTGATTTTACAAAAAAAGAAGTCACATACTCAACTTCTTAAACGGATTTTTTTCTTTTTTAAATTATCATTTTATTCCTACTTTTTCAACTTCTCTCAAACTTCATAGTGTACTCAATCTTACAATGACTTATTGACTGAAATCGAGGGATTTTATTTTCTACCCTCAAATTACTTATTGCCAATTATCTCGAAACCAAATCTAAACTTAAATGGAAAGATTGAAAACGAGGGAAGGGAAACGAAGGGTACCCAAATTGCAATTAGTGGATTATACCACCAATTGTACTACAATTGATTTTGTTGATTTTTAATTTATTACAAAGTTTTTGAGTTTTGTTTAAAAGTTTATGAATTTTGATTTAAAATATTTGAGCTAATTTATATAAATATTTTTGCTCCATTAAATTTAGCTCAGAAACTTTAGAAGCTCAATAACTTTACATAAAAACTCAATTAGAATTGGATTGGTGGTATAACTATCAAGTATCAATGATATTATGTTATTGGTGGTGTTTCTCTACGTACTCTTCTATTGAATTAATTAAAATAAGAACGTGTACATTTTATTTTATGTCTCATCCAATATCCAATAATAACACTAATCATGTTACTTTACAAACTTTACAACAAAACCGAATAATGAAACTAATTGTATAATGATATTTGTGTCCAAATTGGGAAGAGAGGTGTGGAGTAAATATGATGACATAGTCTCATCACACCGCACTGAAACAGTTGACCCAAACAACATCGCAACAGCCACGCACAACTTTTATTACTCCATATTCCGGTCAATACGTTACCATTACTTTGTTCACAAACATTAAGAAAATATATGTGGTTATATTCCAATCTACCTGCGAATCACTTTTAACATACAAAAACTTACCAAAAATGAAAATAGTAATATATTCACTAATATACCCAAAATAAAATTTATAACGTATTCACCTGTACGAAGGGAATACGTAATAAAAGCAAAGAAAACAAAAAAACATGATTTTTTTGTCCTTGTGAAGCAAACAAACGCAGTCCACTCCAAATATATTCCGTCTCTTTTCATTTAATTTCATATCCCACCACGTACCTTATCATCCCTACAATTTTCCCGTCACTTGAGTTAAGTAATCGAGCTAGGTGTTTTATTCGTTATCGTAATTATGGGTTCGTCGTCAACGTCGGCTCAGTTACGTCTCATGTCCGACCTCAAATCCATCATCCACGACTCTCCTGAGGTAGTCATCTAAATCTACCTAACGCCCTCCCTTTGTTTTAAAAAAATTCTCCAAGTGTCGGAATTGTTAAATCATGGTTTTGATGTTTAATATAATTCAGGGGTGTAGTGCGAGTCCGTTATCTGATGATAATCTCTTTGTTTGGAGCGCTTCCATTTTCGGCCCCGACGAGTCCCCTTGGGAAGGTTTTCTTTCTTATTATTCATTCTCTACGTACTGTTAGACCGTCTCCCACTAAAATAATAATGTGTGATTCTAATATAAGACTGTAATTACTCAGCGCCTCATTTACCATGAGCATTAAATGAGATGCTGACAAATTCTATTGGCAAACGGTCTTATATTTTGCAATTTGCGAACCAATTAAGGTCGGGTTTGGTTTAACGGGGTAATTTTTACTATTGATTGAAAAGTGGTCAAACATTATTGGTACAACTAGGAAAGGTTAAGAACTTGAAGTCCTTTAGTTTGAATTTTCAATGTTATCGTCTATATTTGCAATTTTAAAATTCATTCCACTAACTATTGTGAAAGATTGTTTTTCATTTTGAAATTACTAAAACCGATCAATCGATCATAAATAACGTGTCACACCGTCTGGCGCAAGATTTGCCGAAAAAGGTATTCCACCGCACTATAAAAGACGTGTTTTTTTTGAAGATTTGTAATCTACTCCACCACACAAAGGTCGTACGGCAACTTCTTTTGGATAAAAGGTGACCCCTTAACGCTTAAGTCACCTCTAAAAGTAGGCCCCTTATAACGTTAAGCTGGTCACATTATGCCTTAAAGTAGTCACCTTTTACTCACAAAGAAGGCATCGTACGCGCACGACGCTCGCATATGCGTGTAATTAGTCCCGAAAATTGAGACTAATTCAGCTAATGCATACTGGTCAATGAACTCGAGTTTGAGTTTCTCCCTCGGACCAATTATTAAGATGTTACTTGTACGATTTACTTTTTTCGAGCATCTTTAAACTCTATTGTGTCCCCGGCCATTTGATATCTTTCTTTTTATATAGCCGACAAATCGACAATTGATAATGTTAATCTTACGTTTACTTTTTGCGCGATTTTTAATACCACAAAAACACAACTTTAAGTACCACTCAGTATTATGATCATTTGTACTTCACGATTATTTGTGGTAAATGTTTTTTGAAAACGAGACTCTTAAATAGTGAAACATGAGTATGATTTTACGAAGTATAACTTAATCGAGGTATAAATTACGAGAATTACAGACTCTTAACAACTCTACCAAGTGACCGATCAAGACGAGCATTTTTAACTCGAGTTTGAATGGGTGTTGCAGGTGGAGTGTTTAGTTTGAGGTTGACATTTACGGACACTTACCCAGCCAAGCCTCCTCGAGTTCGATTCACATCCGAGATTTTTCACCCCAATGGTAATTTTCATTTCTCCAGAATCCCCTACTTCTGTGTTCTCTTAATTGAATTCTATAAGATGTTAATGTTACAAAATGTCGACATGAACTTAATACAGTTCTGCAATACAGTACCGTATTGTGTAGAAATAATTTATCGGCGATAGCGCAAGATAGGCTGTAATGTTCCTACTCTACTATACATCCAATTCGTCATCCTAGGCAGAGTGATTAATATTCTCGGTTGGTATGTGAGAGTTTCCGTATCCAATGGAGTCAATTCTTCGACCTTGGGGTATGAAACTAGACGACACAATAATCTGTTTACGATTCCTACATTATGAATGACAGCGTAGAAATTGACTAAAGAGATTCTCCATTCAATTTGCGAAATGGGTCATCCAGAAACGTGGGAAATGTTGTCCACTTTCCCAATTCCCCTTACCATGATAGTTGTGAGCTTCGAGGCACTCGAATTATGTTTTTGTAATGTTAAGGACATATGAAAATAGAATATAGTATCGCCTTGTTAAACGTACACTGAATGCTCCATTTATAATCAATTGGTCTTGAACTTAAATTGTTGCTAAGGAGCTAGAAGGAGGAATCGTCACATTGTATATGGACATACAGATGGTGATGCTGAAACGTTTCCCTTTTGCTTACATGAAATTGCAGTTTATCACGACGGTACATTGTGTATGGACATCATTCAGGATGCTTGGTCACCCTGCCACAATGTAGCTACAATATTGACGTCTATCCAGGTACTACATTCCGACACTTCAAATGATCATCACTACTGTATGGTTTTGTAAAGTTATAACGTGGAAAGGGGGGCGTGCGAATTGCTTGTATATCGTTTCTATTTCAAAACGATTTTGATAAGGTTTGGAGGAAGGAAAATGGACCATATCGCTCGTGTAGACCCCCCTTTTCCCCTAAAATCTTACTTACAGACAAGGGGAAAGTAAATCACAAACTTCACGCGATAAATGCTTTTTCGTCAAATGTGCTATCAATTCTTCTTACCTGTTTGTCTTTGCAGTCGCTACTAACTGACCCCAATCCTTCAAGTCCGGCAAATCCTGAAGCTGCACACCTATACCAGCATGACAATCAAGCTTATAACAAGTTCGTAATTCTTCTCGCAGTCCCCTAACAGTGACATTTTGTGTGAATTTATATCTACTTCTTCCATGTGTTTAGTGGACACTAAATGACGGGTTTTTTAACAGGAGGGTCCGTAGATGTGCTCGTAAATCAATTGATTGTTTCTGATGCAAGAATTTCCGCTGTTTCAATTCTACCATTTCATTTAAAGAAATCTTGCCCGTCAGGTTTGAGAGCATAGCAGGACTTTGAAGGACATGACCTGACTTGTTTTCTGTTCCGGGTTCTGAAATAGGTAAACATGACTCCAGTTTATGCATCGTAAACTATTCTTTATGGTTGTATCGTCCGTCATTATAGTTCTAAGAATACTTACTGTAATTTGTAAGAACAAGAACATTTTCTTGCTGTAAGCTGGGCTCATACATGAAATTCAATCACATTTTAGCATTCAGAATGTGCAATAGATTCGTTTCCCTTTTTGTTTCGTTCCGTTTCCCCAATATTCAGATTATGTGTTGCGAAAACGAGTTGTTGACCCTTCAGGGTAATGCCTGGTTGATGCTGAGTGATGATTTCTCAGAATATATATCACGAAAACGAGCTGTCGTAGTGAAACTATCATAAATACGACAAAAAACCGCCGAAGGGATAAATGAATTAGCTACTCTTATTGCCACCAGAGAAATAAAGCTGGCGTATTGACCAAGTGACTTGTCTATGCCCATGGTTTCCCGGGATCAACCCACACGACAAAGCTTTTGTTCTACGAGCAGTTGCAGATCGGGGAAGGGTCTAATGGAGGCAGTCTTCCCCTCAATGAAATATATACTTAGTAATAAATATATGAATTGTATACTCTTATAAAATCATTTTTCACTGTGGATCCAACGATATAAGTTTTATGATTCTTTTCCGAGTACTATTTTAGCTTGTATAAGTGTCCATGTTTGCTCCACTTTCTTCAAATAATACATTTGGTTGGATGAAACTAAGTCAAAGTACATCCTTAAACAATTTGCAACTTGTTTCTATTGTAAGATTGATCATGAAAACTTAACAATGATTAACAGTGTTTTTGTAGCGATCGGACAGAAATGTTCAACTGTGGCACAATTAGTTCCAGTATTAATTATCTTGTGATTAATTTGCGTTTGTTCATGAATACCGATAATATAATACCAACAGATGAATTATTTTTCATCACATCATGATCTTTCCATATGAAACAATCCGTATCTAATGACTAAACAAGCCGTGAATCAACCATTTCATCGATCTCAATCTTTCAGCGATGATGTCTTACTATCATAGTTTCATTGTTAAGACAGAAGTCCATGTCTTTGGTTCTTTTCATTGTCTCTTATATTGTACTGCCCTTATGACTCCTCTTACAGCAAAAAAAAATCGATTTGAATCTGTGTGCACCTATGAAGAAATAGCATTCAACAATGAATGTGTCAACCTCAAGAGATCCAGTACTATTAAATACTATGTTGGCAATTGACTCTTCTAAATTGCTTAAAATATTAGTCTGAAGTAAATTATATCATACAGGCTCAAAAGTGCTCTCCCTCAAATATAAGCTGCAGTAGAATTATAAATGACTTTGACTAAGTAAATAATTAATTATTGCCTATTTAACTATTTTAAAATGTCTGCACAAAAATGTTGTAGAATTTCAATTTACACTTCTGGTGAATTTTCTAAGTCACCTTTCATTTTGGATGAGTAAAATGTCTTCATATCATCATTTGTGGCCAGTAAGTCACTTCACTACAACTTTTTAAGTGACTTATTGTGTCTTTCAACTGTTTTGTTATGTGTTATATATATTCACTATTGTTTTGGTTCTGTATTATGATGGAATACGACAAAATAATCGACGAATGTGGCTGTTTAAATGTGAAGTGAGTCGGTCGATGTAGTGATCCTGACAATTTTTCATTTGGTATTGGTAATATAAGGCAAGGTTACGTATATCAGACCATTCTATCCTGTTAATAGGGATAGCCCTTGGGCCCAAGAGATAGATGGGGTCTTAAAACTCCACAAATTTTACGATAATTGACGTCTTACATTGCTAAATCCTAGTCCTATTACTGCTTAGGCCACTAGGGTAATGTTGCTGTCATCGTCTGTTCATGTGAAGCGTTGTCTGATGTTAATACATATTAATGTGAATATTCGTATATGTATGAACTGTGGTTAAACAGGAGTTGGAGTTGGGATGGAAAATGGCAGTTGCGTCATTAGTGGGATTCCTGGGGGCGGCAATGGGGAGTGTTGGAGGAGTCGGTGGTGGTGCCATCTTCGTTCCGATGCTTATTTTGATAATTGGCTTTGATCCCAAATCCTCTGCTGCTGTTTCTAAATGTTGGTAATTTGCTGTTTACTTCTGTTTGTTTATTCATCCAAAGGATTCAAGTCTCTGTGTGTTTATTTCACGACGGAAAGGTCAGAGGTTTAAATGCACATTCCATGGTCAAACGTTTGAGTATGCTGAGTCGTTTGTCTATGACAAGCCCTAGACCTAGCAAACGTGTCATTTGGTTCATGTTTGGTCGGCCTTTCAAATATGTTATGTATTTTGGATGATTTGGGTTATATTGGGTTTAGGCCTGTTTCGGATGTGCTGTAGCCATATCATAGTAGGGTCGCTTGTTAGTTGTTACATGTCAGGTTAGCATGGTTAGATTTCGGTTTTTCATGATGTGACTACTACGTTTTTAAAATTTTTCATATAGAAACTTGATTTGTAATCAACCAATTTCCGATTGTGTCAATATCAAGCATAACAAGAGTTCGACCCAATTTCAGGTCAGGACAACTTGGGTTTCAGGTGGTTTTCATCTCTGAGTTATACTTCTTGTGTCAGATTATTCGTTTCTTGAGTGAGTTCTGTCAGATCCACGCTGGCATACCCTTTTACCCGAACCATTCAAGAAACAAAATACTGCAAATAAAAGCGACTTTTCTTCCTGTGTAAATTGCTTTAGTCCTCAAATACAAGCAGTTAATACTTATTGATTTTGGTAGGCATGATCATGGGAACTGTTGGTGCAACAGTATGCTACAATTTACGTCTGAAACATCCGATCTACAAAGATATGCCTCTCATAGACTACGACTTGGCTCTGCTCTTCCAGCCTATGCTCATGGTTGGTATCAGTATCGGTGTTGCGTTCAACGTCATATTTGCTGATTGGATGATCACGACTCTATTTATCTTTGTCTTCATAGGTAACAGCAGTCCATTGCAATTAATGCTTCAGATATGGATGGAATAATTGGTGTGGCTTATACCGCTGCGAAAACACGAGTGTAGCTAATACGTTTCTAGTGTGGAAATGATTTCAGTTAATTCGACGAGATCTTACATGAAAGGTGTTGAGGCTTGGAAGAAAGAGACACTGACGAAACAGGTAATCGTGTTATATTTTGTGTAGGGAGTGCATTAGGGTGATACATACTTTGTACGAGAGCGTCTCAAAGTGAGAAGCACCTTATTACTTATATATACAACGATTTCACTAGAACGTTCTCACTGTGAGGTGTTCTCGTACAAGATTATTTGGCGAGTGAAGAGGAGTTTGATAAGGTACAACTGTTTCAGGAAGAAGCCAAGTTACAAGAATTCGATGGACGACAGAATGGTCAGTGTTCTTATCATTAGAATAGTTTACAATTAGCACAAGCTTTTCGTATTTTGAATCCAAGGCTATGATTAGCATATGAAACTGAACCACCATTATTCAACATCTGTTTTTCGATGCATCAGCAGGTAAGCATTCTGTGCAACTCCCTGTGAAGAACCTGACCGAACAAGCGACTAGAGGAACAGAGGCAGAAGCAGAGAAAGAAACAGCATATCTACTCGAGAGTACGTTTGCTCCACGGTTCCTCACATGCAAGTTTATGTTGTCTATTTTGTGTTTAAAGTTTCTGAATTACTTGTTATAATGGTAGATTCGTCATGTCAGTTGCATAAAACTTGTTCTGATTTCGGAAGACGACTTCTTAATTTTGCTATTCTGCATTAGGCTCTGGATAAAGTTAAAAAATTGGCAGAATGTAGCAACATACGTAAGTCAGTTGAAAATTGTTTTCAGATGTCGTCTTTTAGTCCCGCGTGTATAATCAATCAAATTGCACCTTCGAAACTGCAGATGGGCATCGTGCTGACAGTGAAACAGTCCCTGAAACTCCCGAGGTTTGGCATGAAAATTAATTACTCTCTTCGATCTTCTTCATTATGTATTAAAAGTCGTTTTGACGTCAGTGTATGATCATTAATCATTGTGACCCTCCAGAATATCCTGCTCAACAACATTAAATGGAAGCAACTTCTGCTGCTTGTCTTTGTTTGGGTGTCTTTCTTCGCAGTTCAGGTTGCCAAGGTCAGTTTTTTTCGTCGCACTCAAATTTCATACGCTTTTATCACCAGTTCCCACTTCAAAATCTTTCCATGCATTCATCAGAAACACTTTCTGATCATCCTCCTGCTCATTCTGATCGTTTTCAGACTCATTCAGTAAACTGTACATTTGACTATTGGATCCTAAACTCAATACAGGTAATTATATTTTTCATCCGTCAAAATATACTAATACTCCTTCTGGTTCATCCATTTCTTTACGTTTAATTTTTCATGTGAGCGGACTTTCAAACAAAACATAAAGAAATGGATGAATCAAAGGGGTATCTTCTCTCACCACCTTACTCGTTTCGTTATCTTTTATCTGGCACAGGTAGTTGTTGGGTCATCAGTAGGAGTATATCAAGCAGTAAGGCTATACAGAGGGACAACAGTGATTATGTCAAGCGGAAAAGAGATACCTGAATGGACACTCTCAAAGCTTCTTCTGTACTTCTTCAGTGGGATATTGGCTGGTACAGTCGGGGGTTTACTCGGTATAGGTGGCGGAACCATCTTAACTCCCTTGTTTCTTGAACTTGGTATTCCTCCACAGGTACTCGATTTTAAAGATTTATGTTTCTGTCTGTAGTTACTCCCTGACCTACTCCGTCCATTAATGTTGGTTCACGACATTTGCCAATGAAAAAGGAAACGTTCCTCTTATGCAGGTGGCGAGTGCAACATCAGCGTTCTCAATGTTATTCTCTTCTTCTATGTCCGTCGTACAATACTACATTCTAAAGCGGTTTCCAATCCCGTATTGTAAGTACTAATAACAGCATAAAATTTGTTATCTTCACTTTATCGATACAGCTTTCATTTGTATGATGAGTATCTTTATGTCTAATGAGTGGACTGAATGTTTGCTGCAGCGTCGTATTTGTTTTCAGTGGCAGTAATTGCTTCCTTCACCGGCCAACACGTAACCCGAAAGATAATAGCAGTGATCGGGAGAACATCCATCATCATTTTCGTCTTGGCATTCTCGATTTTTATCAGTGCACTTTGTCTTGGTAAGTTGCTATCACTTGTCAGTTATAAGTAGTAACTCTCAATTGTGGCTTAAGCGAACACAAGAAATTGCGACTCAAATCGGTCAAAGTTTAGTTGCTACATTAAGTAATTATTTCGAGGATAAAAAGTTTTGGGATCGTGGATTACGGTACCTTAGCCGAGCACCATAAGATGGGTGTAGGCCCAAAACCGAAATAGCGTTCATGTGTCAAAACAAATACAATGCACATGTTCAATTTACAAGCAAGATAGTTCATGTTAAGGGTATTTCAAGGAAAATTTACAAAAACTAAGTGTGATTGAATAGAATATATATAGGATTGAGAAATTACGAATTTTGATGACACGGTTTCACGACAACCTCGAAGGATTAACTGCTTTGGGTTGTTATCTATAGGTGCAGTGGGAATATATCACATGATATACGAGCTGGAGCATCACGAGTATATGGGCTTCGAGAGCATGTGTCATTAATGAAGAGTGGAAGACGTACCACAACACTTGTTAATGTCCTAAACCAGAGTCGGTCTCCTGTGAAACGGTTGTCTGCATACAATTTAGCAATTAACCGTGTCATTAAATGATAATTACCACACATTGGTAGAAGTACAGTATCAAAATTTTTTTGTGAAGAATGGTCCCTTTTTAAATATTATAAATAGTTTTCGATTATATTTATTGTATTACTCCATATCATATAAATTATATCACAAAAAATTAGCCTAACTTAATACTACCACGTAAAATCATAACAACTTAAAATGACTATTCTTTTTTTTCCAGTTTGATCATAAAACTTCTATTCTTATTCATATTTTTACACTTTAAGAATGAATACGGAGTAAATTATACTCCGTATTTGCTATTTAGGTGCGACAATAATTTCAGCAGTAAGTCTCCCTTAAAACGGGTCGACCCGTCTTACCTTAAGATCTCTCACAACAACTATCCACTTTCCCACTTGCACCCCCACTTGCACTACCCATGGGTTTTTCCCCTCACAACAACTATCCGTCTTAAGATTAAGACGGATAGTGCCCGTCTTAAATAAGAATTTGCCTAATTTCAGTGTACTGGCAATCTGAATTCTAATTTTAAACTTGTATAAATACGAAAGTGAAAGATAATTACAGAGTATCTAACAAATTACAATGATAACTCCCTCTGTCAAACTCAATATATATTACTCGTATTTTATACAAAAGGTTTTCACATAAATAACTATTAAGGCGAATAGGAAGATTAGATTACCATAACATTTATCACAAAAACTTGGGTGAAACGATCTCACAATAAGATTATTGTGAAACCTCTCACATTAATGATAATTACTTAGATAATTTTTTTCTGTTTTGTTTAGAAAACAATAGGTCTCATATAAGACTATCTTAGGAGACCTACTAAACATTTACAAGTCTTTTTTGAATTCTTTGCTATCAAATTGAAAGTGTCACTAACCATTACCTAGAAATTAAAATTTTAAAACTGAATTTCGACTTTCGAAGCTGCAAACCAATTTCTGTATTTTAATATGAAACTGAATCTGCAATATTTCGATTGTATGAAACATATTAAAAGAAATAAAAGCAATTCCAAGCTTCGAACCGCAACCTTGCGGAAATCCGAGATTTCCACCATATCAAAGTATCGAAAACAAAACGAAGCTAGATATTCTGGAACTAAAAAGCCCCTAACATTCCTATCAAGAACGATGAGGGGCTTCCGGCCGACATGAAACGAGTTCCCCATGGAACATTTTTTCTTTCGTCCTCGGATGTTCAGACTTGCGGACACCAGAAATATTACAAACCACCACACCAATCACCTAAAGTTACATCCTACACCACACTATCATCTATCCTCATGTACATGTATTTTCAAAATAATACGCCTTCACCTAATGAAACATTAGCATGCTCTAGATAAACCCGACACAAAACCAACAGAAATAACGTCCAGACCTCAAACCAAGAGAGGCCATTTGCATCTTATATGTGTAAAGACACAAGTCGGCGAAAGCTGAAAATTAGAGGAAAGATGTGTCAACCCCTGTCAACACCATCCACCGATGGATTAAACTTTCCTCTTAGACTTTGCCCTTCGTTTGCCTCTTGGCTTAGCAGCCTCAGGCTTATCTACCTTGGCTTCCGAAGGATCCTCATCCTGTTCCGACAACTCACTCTCGGCTTTCGCTTCACTAGGTGCCTTCTATGAGCAAAATAAGAAAAAGGAACACATCAAACAAAGGCAACAAAAACTATTCCAGTCATCGATTCCACAAGATTATGTTGCGCACCAAATGAGAAAAAAAAATAAAAAAAAAATATCAATGTGGAAACGATAAAATATGCTTCACGTTAGTATGTTACTCAGTTGACTCCAAGAGCCATGTCCTTTCAAGTGACATAATATTTCCTAATTCCTATATATAGGAAACTAGGAATCATGTGAAAATGGAGAAATAAGGACTTAAATTGAAAATCCCACCAAAATCATCATCGGTACGGTAATAGCTTTAGTATTGTATTAGTGCATGCAATTCTAGAATTTGACTTTTTAGTATCCTTGAGACTTCAATCCACCCCAATGCACGGTATGGGAGGCAAAATAGTCTTAAGGCCAGCCGGAAGCATTCTTAGCATGTGCTTGAGGAAGTCGGTTATACTCTATTGTATACGGAGAGTATCATTGTTCTACGCTGCCAATACCAACATTAATCTAACATGCAACTGACACAATTTTGCTCTTCAATTGTGCGGTAAGACTGTAAGAGCAATAATTATATATTTAAGTTACCTCAGTAGACCTGTTTGCCTCCCCATCATTCAGTACATGCACTTCCTGTACCACGGTTTGCTCCGTAATGATACAAGTCCGTACTTCAACAGTTTCTGAACTGAAATTCAACGGTTTCTCAGCTTCAACTTGACTCTTGACCACTTTTTCTTTACTTAGTTCACTTTGGCTAGACGAACTGACGACATGTTGACCATCATCACTTGGCTGCTTGGATTCCGCACTGAGCATAAGGCAAAAGCACAAATCAGCACGAAAAGTCTTAAGAGAAATTGACAAAATCAAACTACGAAAAAACAATATGCAAAAAGACATTCTCATTAGATGCTGTCGGAAAGAGTGATACCAGCCATCATGAGCTTCACCACCTTCCTGACGCCGTTTCTTGTTTGACATTGCATCATTTTGAATCTCCGGATCAGATAAGATATCAACTCGTCTTTTTCTAGCACCTGGGACAAAGCTTTCATGCACATCTTTTCTCACTTCCAAGGGTGCTCCCTCTTCATCAATCGACGGTACTTCATGAATAACTTTTGGCTCATCGGAACCTGTTTTGCTAGGCTGGCTAGCATATTCAATTGAAGGAGCGACAATTTGCACCTCCTGCTCTCTTCTGATTTTCTCGTTTATTCTCAACAATTCTCTTTCAACAGATCCTAACTGTTCATCATCCTCACGAGCAGAATCAGAAGATGATTCATAGTCCTTCATTTCTTCAGAGGGATGTTTGAATATTAATGTAGCACACTTTTTGAGCCAAGAAAAAGAGGAACTAGGTGGTGAGTCACGCCCTGTATCTTGCAAGTCTTCTGCAGTACGGACTTCATGTGTTTGATCCGATGGAGGAACCCGTGAAAAGACTTGAGGAGTAGACTCGATGCAGGTATTCTGCATGTGGGGTACTACAGTTGCATCAGAATCAACTATCACATCTTCGAGATCCTTCAGTTGATTGGCCTTAGTACATATCTCTTCTCTATCTGCATGCAACATTTCCCTCTGCTCCTTTAACTTCAATCTTTGCATCTGCAGCTCATCGATCAGGTTCTGCAACTCTGCCCAAGCCTTGTCCCTTTGCTCACGATCCAGTTTGATTTCCAATTTCTCTGTCTCGAGCTTCTTCAAAGCTGTAGCAACCTGATCTTGCTCCTTGATCAGATCATCCTTAAGAGAAGAGATATGCTGAAGATCTCTTTTCTTCTCTTCCTCAAATATTCTCTCCTTCTCTCTTAAATTGCTTTCAATATCTTCACGGTGTTGGTTAACACAGTCCTCCAGTTCTCTTTTTCGACATTCAATTTCCAGCAAGAAATCTGCTCGTTCCTTTTGAAATTTTAAGAACCAATCAGAAC
Organism: Gypsophila paniculata; assembly: GCA_032274805.1. Lineage (NCBI taxonomy): Eukaryota > Viridiplantae > Streptophyta > Magnoliopsida > Caryophyllales > Caryophyllaceae > Gypsophila > Gypsophila paniculata. The sequence goes on from JAUEKU010165926.1 coordinate 13,547, forward strand.
GTTCATGTTGACTCTCACTCATAAACGCTTCTCGCTCATGAGCAAGTGATTCCATATCCTGTTTGTATTGATTTCGCAGAGCTTCTTTCTCCAGATTAAGGCTATCACGTCCATCTTTAAGGAATTTGGAAATCTGCTCTCTCTCCCCGGCTATACGCTCTTCTTCCCTCCGCAGTTCCTCTCTTTTTACATCAATAATTTCCCACTCAGTCTCAAATTTAGACTTCTCAGTCATCAGTTTCTCAGCTTCTTCGTCAAGTTGCTGTTTCTGAGCCCTGATCCTATCGATTTCCTCTTTTAATTTTGTTTCCAAAACAAACAGCTCACTAGTCTCGCTTTTCATTAGCTCCAACCTCTGTTTTTCCTCCGTAATCTGGATCCTTTCCGCTTCCATGGAAATCAAAGAACTCTCTAAGTTGATCTTTGCCTTGTCAAGCTCTTCTTTCTCTTTTTGCAGGAAGCTTTTAGTAAGCTCAATCTCATTTTCAGATTTGTTGAGATGACACTCTCTCTCTTGCACATTTTTCATCTTCTCGGCCAAGTCTTTACCCTTGTCTGTTATCACCCTAGATTGCACCTCCAAGTCCTGCTCCTTCTCGAGTATAAGCTCCTCTCGTTGTTTGAGATCCAACTCCCTCAACTCCCAGGCCCTTCTTTTTTTCTCAAGATCTTCTTCTACAGCTTTCCGTTTCTCCAATAGCTCTGCTTCAAATTTGTCTCTCTTACTTTGCAGTGCAATTTCTTGTTCAGCTAAAATATTCTGGATATCTCTCTGCATATTTCACCAAAGATCCGTCTTATTAGCTGGTATCAAGTAATACTACAACATAACCAGGTTCCTCAAAAGCACTGTGACAAGGAAAGGGGGACAAATGCAAAGCATTGCCCGTGTTTTTAAAGTGATTGTTTTTTAATGGCCCAAAAGTGAAAATGTTGAGAATTGCATCAATGTAAGGTAAGTTAATTTGGCTTTATTTTATCATATTTTAGAGCCATAACAGAATAAATCGACATTAAATCATGACAGCTAAATTTTCTCAGCCATTCCTTAACAGCATGTCTACGAGAATAGACAGGAAAAGTACATGTTCTTTGCTAGCAAGACTTTCTTGTGATACTATTAACTCCTGCTCCTTTTTCAACAGTAAAACTTCCTTCTCAACCAAGACCTGCAAACACAAATATTTGAGACCTCATAAATATGTTACTCTGTGCATGCATACATACAAGTTACAGAAACTCCGAGAAAAAATTTAACTAAACGAAAGGAAACGGAAAAGCTGTGAAACCTTTTCTCTTTCAGATAGGGAAAGAGCATTTAGCTCTAAATCAGACTTTTGATCAGTCAAATCCCTAATTTCAGCAGCAATGTTCTCTTTCTTAATGTCCAACTCTCGCTCCAATTTCTTTAGAGCTTGAGACTTGCTTAAAATGTCAGCTTCCCTCTGATTTAACAGACCTTGACTGTCAAGCAATTTGTTCTGTGATTCACTCAGTACTCTCTGTCGTTCCGTCAAAGATTGTCTTTCAAGCATAAGCTCTTTCTCCTTAGCGTCACAACTAGCACACAACAGATGCCAAAACTGTCAATACTACAATCAACAGTAATACCACAACTTTACAGGCCCGCATGGGCATGGGCATGCACAACACACATCGAACAAGATAAAGCACTAGTGACAAACACTATAGGATATGAGATAGTGATACGAATCCTCATGGAAATTTCGTAAAGTAGCAGCGGTACAACTTAAACAAGAAGTGGTGATAATCTTACCGACACCAAATTATCACAAGGAAACAGGAACAACCATTCATGGACAACTCAACCGAGTTTAAAGACGGAGAGCCGTTCAAATAAGCAAATCCATAGACGAATCAATTTAATAATCAATTGTGTGTGAAAATAAAACCAGTTGGGATTAGGCGATTAATGTAGCAGTATAAAATGGGAACTCATGTGTCATTTTCATACACACATTGATCATTGAATTGAGAGGTTGTTCACGAATTTGCATATCTGAACGATTGCTCATCTTAAAACTCGGTTAGGTTGCCCAAGAAAGGTTGTTCCCTCAATACAGAACATTAACGACCAGAACCGATAATAAATACAGTCCTCATATGTCCGCATATTATCTCTCATATGTTTCATGTTTGAACCTAAATCTTCACTTTAGTTTCATGAACTACATTGGGAAGAATTCTCATTAACAACAGGAAAAAAGAACAAGGCACAGCTGAAAAATTGAGCTGTGGGCCTGTGGTATAAGCTAATTAGCCAAATAAACGATATGAAAAACTCACTCGGACTTAAAAGACGACAATCTCCGACGAAGATCATCCTCACGGGCTTCGGCTTCTTGAAGCTTCCTAGCAGCAGCACGTTCAGAACTCTTTGCATCGTCTTGCAAAGATTCTGCCGTACGCAACTTCACCTCAGCCTCGGCAAACTTCAGCTGAGTATCTTCAACTATTCTGCGTGCTTCAGCCATTTTCATCTCGGCTGAAACCTTCACCTCGGCACATTCGGCACGTAATTCATGCAGGGCTTTCTCAATCTGTACAAAATAACACAGAACATCAGTTCATATGATTATGTAAGTAAATTATCGAGACCAATGACAACATCAAACTAATGTAGATAGCGTGTTTGAGAACTTGACGTCAAACTCACATTTGCCACGCACTCTTTCTCTACTCCGAGAGCCTTCCTGAGACTATCTTCTCGCTTCCTTGCTTCGGTTATAGCAGACGATAATGCAGCTTGCTCACGCATGTGTCTGACTTCAGCTTTTTCAGCAGATAATACAGCCTCATCGTACATAGAAGCAGAATCCTTTCTTTCCATAATAAGAAGACCCATGTTGTGTTGAAGCTCGTACATCTGCAGCAATTACATAACACACATTCAATATAACACCATCAGCCACATAAACTCCGTCCCCTCGTTCCATTCAGTATAGTCGTCAAAAATTTCTCAACCAAATTCATCCTAAAAAATTCAGAAATTCAAAATTCCTGCATTTAATCGAAGTGATCACCTAATTCACTGCTCTTTCTACCGAATCTGTTCAATTGAATTACCATTTACATAGAGTACAGACAGCCAGCAACAAAAATGATTAGGTATAAGAACAAAAACGAGACTGAAAAACATCTTTCGATACTCACAAGAACTAAGAAGCAGCAATTTCAATTTCAAGTACTAAATAAGCAACAAAATCGATCGAATTTTGATCAATGACATCATTGATCTACTAACTATAACAAATACACAAACACTCAATTTGCAATTAATAACACTCGCCTATTAATAATCGGCAGCACAAAACCCTAATTAAGGCGGATACCGTAATAATGAACTCTCAATAACTAAATATAGCGAATCAAACACAAAACACAAACTAAAAACACCGGAAAACAACACAAAGCCTCAAAAAAGACGATCACACAGTTTCAATTTCCTCTCTACGCTCAATTTGCAATTAATAACACTCGCCTAAGCAATAATCGGCAGCACAAAACCCTAATTAAGCCAGATACTGTAATAATGAACTCTCAATAACTAAATATAGGCAATCAAACACAAATTCTCAAAAAAGACGGTCACACCGTTTCCTTTCGTTCTCTAACAACCTATTTAAATTGACGGTCTTTCACACAACTTGAATTACCAGAACAGCAATTAAACCTACATACCTACAACTATATATAGTGAAATCAAACACAAAAGACAAACTAAAAATATCACAACGTCTCAAACAAGACAGTCGCACCGTTTCCTTTCGCTCTCTACCTACCTATTTAATATACCTTCATTAATTGACGGTCTTTCACCAGACTTAACTTACTTAATAACTAGTAAAAACAGCATAATAAACTACCTATTTAATATACGGTCACACCGTCTCTTTTTTTTTCTCACTATTTAATATACCTTCATTAATCGACGGTCTTTCACAAGACTTAAATCACTTGTAAAAAAAAAAAAAAACTAGTCCACGATCAAAACAGTAACTAAATAAAGTAACACAAAAGTCTAAAAAAAAGACGGTCTTTCACGATAAAATTATCGTACCTCAGCTTCAAGTTTAGCGATGTAAGAAATTAACGCCGCCTTATCGCGACGACGGACGGAATCGTCGTCGAAACCGGCGTCACGAATACGTTTCCAGATCGACGTGTCTTCGAAACGGCCGTTACCGTTAGTTGACGGCGTAGAAGAAACGTCTAGAATTCTCGACCCTGGAGTTATTGTTATGCGACGCGCCGTCGCCGGCGTCTGAGCACCACTCGCCATTAATTATTTTGGATTAATTTTTAATATTTTAATTTGATTTTTTTTTTTTTATTTGGGAGGTGATTGTTGTTGAATGTAGAGTAATGAAGTGAAGAATTGTTCTTTTTTATATTTAATTAATTTTCTTTTTTTTTTTAAAAAAAAGGGGGGAAATTTTGGTGAGGAGAGAGAAAAAAAAAAAGAAAAAAGTGTGTTAGTGAGTGGTGTGTAATTTGTGTGCTGTGTTGTGTTGTGTTGTAAGAGGTGGAATTGGAAGACGGCGTCGTATTTGGAGGGATTTTTGAATGGTTTTGAATTTTGAAAAAAAATAAAAAAAATTAGAAGGGTTTGGTTCAAGCAATATAGGAATGAGATATGGATTTGACCGTTTGACTCATTCCAAACTTATACTTTGTGTTTGGCTGATTAAAATATGATTTTCATAATATACCTCAAACCCATAAGGAAAAAGAGTTCCAACTCGATACCTGATTTCAAAAGGGAACTAAACACCAGATATCGGGAATAGAGTTCCAACTCGATACCACCATGGTTTAATTCCTGATTTCAAACCCATATCACCATGCAAACCAAATCCCCTTAGAGTGCGTATTACAAAATCTAGGTAGGTTTAGGAAACACAATATGATAATATTATGAGAATAAGATATGCTATAGTTATCTCGATAGAATTAGGAAATAATATTATTGTGATATTATTTAGTATCATAGTTAAGGTAGACTATACCTCTACCTTATACTATAAATAGGATGTCTATGTATTCACATAACAATCATCAATAATACAATCATCTTTTATGAATTCATTCTCTCTTCTAATATTTATCAGGGCGTTTGGTTCAAGTTATTTTGGAATTAGGTACTTTGGCTCATTCTAAACTCATACATCATGTTTGTTTGGGCAAAATTCCATTTTGATACTCATACCTCAAAATCACGAGGTATGGAGTTCCCATATCTAAGGGGAGGTGGATATGGCTCATACCTACCCCTTAGAATCAAATACCTATGAAAAAAAAAATTTGATTTGATTTTTTTTTAATGAGTAATTTTCACTCAAAATTTTGTAATTAGTCCTTAACATGAAATAACTTTTATAGAAATTATAATTAAATAATTTTAATTACTACGATTATATTTTTTATTTGAACTACAAGAATTATTTTCATATGAAATATAATTTTAAGCAATAATGCTAATACATTAGAAAATATTGCATAATTTGGGACGTTTTATGATTAGAATTTCATATTATATAAATTCATTAATAAATTTATTTTTTATTATTCTATATTATATTGGAGGACGACAATAACGAAAAATGTAACAAACTCAATAATATTAATAAGAAAAAAGTAAAAATAATAATTGAAACTTAAAAAAAATGTTCAATTCATCGCATGAGTTAGTATATAAAATATTAGTAAAAACAAATAAATTAATATTTAATTTCTGATCCAGAATTGAACCAAACACCAGATATCAGGAATAGAGTTCCAACCCGATACCACCCTGATTTGATTTTTGATTCCAACCCCATACCATCGTGCTAAACAAACGGTTGTAAGCAAACCATTAGTGTATCCTAGTCGTACACATAACACACATCTCTCAAAGTGACGTGCTCATACGAGAAACTTTTAGGGCTAACGGACATACACTTTGACGTAGCCCAATTACAAACCAAGTTATTTGTCGGCCCAAATATGGCTCACACGAATAGACGCTTTTGGACTATTAGAGCATGCAACCAACACAATGTAGGTCCATCTTTGTAAACAAAGTCAATTGGTTTGTAATGTTGTAATTCTTGAAGGCCCATAGTCGAGCTTAACGATGACAATAACTCTTCTATAGGACCTAATAGCAATTCGAACTAAAAGAAAAATATTTGAAATACTTTTTCCATGGCTCATCGACTCCATTCAAGTTGATTTCGGATATTTATTTTTGGGTGGTCAAAGTTTATTAACTCTTACGATAAATATTTGTCAATATCAAATATTTACCTGCGCAACTAAAATACTTGGATTTATCGTCAAAACAATATTTCCAAAAATTTTATTAGTCATTAAAAAAAAAATCACATATATAAAGCAAAATACCATCAAAGTGTTTGCTCAAAGACCATTCAAACAATGGATGTCCTTTTTTAATAGATTTTGTTGAATTATTAGAGGCTTTACGGTATGAGGCTTTACGGTGTGTTTTATATTTAACCGCTGCAAATATACAACAATCTTATTTGATAATTTTCAAGGACGTTGTTGCCATTTGAAAATATTCATCCCATGTCACGCATTAGTACACCCCACCACAAGACGGCTAACAAGTAGGGATGTCAATCTCACTCGCACCCGCTAAATATCCATCCACCCGATTTAAATGGATGGACGAAAACCCGATATAA
>JAUEKU010165937.1:0-11751 GCA_032274805.1 Gypsophila paniculata
ACCATGTACCCTGGACTACCAAGCCGGTAATGTTTGTTTTGCAAAGGCCAGATGAATCATTCCATCTATGTGAAATACTTTGGCGGTTATTGCATTTCTCTAGTAGAGAGTTATATGTTTACTTATATAACCTGTGGAATGAAGAAAGTGTCCTCGACCCTCTGCTGTGTCCTTTTCCCTTTGTTTATATTGGAACTACGAAAGTCTGAAACTTTGTTTGAAAATTTTGTGTGTCAAACTCTTGGTTCCTTTCCGAGCTTTAACACCTGTACACTAAGTTTTATTACCGTATTATTAATGTAAATTTACTACTAGTACTACTACCGGAAAATTTAGTCTTATGTGTAGCTGGCTTTACATGTCTTATGCCTTCGCCCCTGAGCCTGTATTTGCCTCAAAATGCCTCATCCTTTGAAGATTAGGTTGCTTTTTAGTGCTCTCACATATGTTTATCCAGTTGCAGTTTTCTTTAATCTTTGCGTCTCTGTGTTTCAATTTGATCAGTTTTGATGAATTTGTAATATTTACTTGCTGACAGGTTGGAAAAGGAAATTTTGGATAGATATCTTGATGTTGTTCTCAAGGGGAACAAAGATGGTTTGAAGGTGAGTAGTTTACTATGTTTTTGACAGGTCAAATATTTTGCGAGTGGTTCAGTGATGTGATCAGTGATATATGTTTGGCTGGCTGACTTCTTGTTGAAGTATTCGCATGGATTAGCATAGAATGGTATTCTTGCGGAAAAGCTTAAATGGGTTCTGCTATTTTCCTTTACGTGTCTTTGTTTCTAATGACATTTCCTTCTTTGCATTTCAAATGAAAAAGAAACAACTCAAACAAGCAATTATGATGAAACACCATCTCTTGGTGATTCTTCTTTCCAAGGATATGCTCTCTGTATTCCGTGACACTACATACACTATTTTCATGTTTCTTCTGATGTCTCATTCCAAAATTGAAGTATTGGCCAATACAGTGCATCAACACACATTCCAGAAACAGTCTCTGTGTGCTAATAACATGTGGATGACTACACACATTTCTGACTCCTTTTCCTGGCCATTTTCAGAGACATTGGGGTGTTAGTTGTATTTCACACTAGCAAACATATTAGCATCCTTTCATGAAGTGTTACTGTTTCGATCCTTTGACTCTGTGACTTGGAATAGTTTTGGGTCTTGAATTTGGATGAAATTTACTTGAAGTCTGTAATTCTGCTTCCATATGATTGTCGATTAGAAAAGTACATTGAAGAACAGTTAAGTTTAGATCGGATAATTTGAGATGAAAACAATATGTTATGTTCGTTGTGTACGAGTTTTGAGCCAGATATCTTGATGGGAAACTACGTGTTAGAATATGTGTAGTTTATTGTAATTCTTCTTCTTCTTATTGTCGAAAAAAGTAGCCGCTCAAAAATCATCACTGCAGTCTGCATATGTAAGGAGTATGAAAGCCTGCTATGAAGAAATCCATTCTTATCCGATTAGTTGTATGCCATACCACCGCAATCGCATCTCACTCCTTTTATTGTCATTCTTTGACCTTGATAGACAATGTGAGGCTCAACAGTGCAAGTATCATCCAAGTAACTTACACTGAGATTACTAGACAAAATTGTTACTTAGCTAAGGCTTGTGTGTTGCACTACTTAATTTCTACCCTCTAAAACCTAATATGTCCTTGTCTAAACCTTTTCATTGCGATGGACAGAAACTGAGACTAAGAATTGAGGATCCTCCGCGTAGAAAGCATATGGTGTATCTTGGCGGTGCAGTTCTTGCAGGGATAATGAAGGTACCACTTTCAAGCATTTACTCTTCTTTCCTGTGAACTATTGCCTATCCGGTCACCTATATGGTTCATGAGTAAGAGCATGCTTGCTAATTGGTCCCCCTCCCCATGACTTATCTTCAGACGGCAAAAAGCACAAATGAAATCAAAGAATAGACAACAGGGTTGTAGTAAAGCTACGTCAGTAGTAGGTAGATTTGCAGTAATAGTTTTACTTGATGTTCTTAATCGATTACCATATTTTTGGGATGTGTGTTTGATTTAATACCCATTTGGTCCATCTGTTTCTATGTGCTCGTGTGGGAACAAAGTTTGATCAGGGTGCTGGTTTCATCCTGTATACTTGCTCTTGAGAGTCTATGAACGTTATTTATAGTCATTGATGGATGTGCCTGAAGGGTCAGGCCACTTCTTGCCCTGTTCGAGATAATAAACTGAATTTGCAAGTCCCTATTATTAATTGAACAAAACAAGAAATGTTTGCAAAAGACATACCAATTGCCACAGTTGTTTGAACAAGTACTTCTAGGTGTGTCTTCAGCCCACTTCAACTCAACCCATTTAGCTTCTTAAATTAAAGGACCTGGGCATAGTTTTCCTGCCACAGATGAATGGCCATCAGTCGGAATTGATTTAATGAAAGTACCTCTAGCTCTGGTGTTCGCTTACTTTTATTTTGGCTTTTGTTTTCCGATAAAAAATTTAGTGCATAGACAGGCAGTAAAGGATTTGAAGGTCGACCTCACTGTCGCTGCTACATACTCTCAACCCTATAGAACAGTGCCATATAATCTGTATTGTAGAAGGCGTAAACTGTGATGAAGCACCCTATTACTCCAGGAAAGTTCAGTAATTGAGGTCTTTTGGGGAGTAGAAACTACAGCGACAAATTGAAGTTTAGGGAGCACCGCAATGTCATAGCAGAGTTCGATAGTTGAGGTCTTTCCGATGTATCAGCAATAATACTTCATATTAACTTAATTGAAACACTGCCGGGCTCTACAAAGTCAGCAGTTTATCTTAGTGGTCAACACTCTATTGCAGGATGCGCCGGAGTTTTGGATTAGCAGGGAAGATTATCTGGAGGAAGGAGTTGGCTGTCTGAGCAAGTGTGGCCAGGCATAATTACCACTGTGAAAGTCGCCTCATCGGTTTCAATACTCAATAATATTATAGCTTCAACTAAACAAGATATTGTGTACTACTTTGTACTCCATAACCATTTACCTCGGATGGGTTTAAGAAGAGTGAAGATGGTTGCAATGATCAGTGACTATGTAAACATGAATACAAGTCCAGATTTGTTAGGTAAATTTCAAGACTTCATCTGTTATCTACTTGCCTGTTCAATCTATGGTAGTTGTGAAATGTAAAATGCACTCCATTATCAAAATGGTCGATAAAACGCTTCATTGATGAATTTTATCTACATTTTCTGGGTGTTCTTTCCTCACATTTGTTGCTGCTAGTGTAAAAGAGGAGTTTCTGTTATGGGGATTTGCTTCAGGAAAAGGTCTTCTTGTGATCAACTTTAAATTTGTCGATATTGCCTTCATTATTTCGAACGAGTAATTAGATTTCGGAGACACGGCCATAAATTAAGTAGATGTAAAATGTCCTAAAAACGGTGAATTAGATCAATCCTGATGAATGCAGTTATTAACCATACTTGAGCTGGTGAGTAGTTTGGGTCGAAAAAAATGCAGTTGGGTATATATTTTCTTGTGAAACTGTGTTACTCCGTATAAAATTACTTCATATTTTTTCTTTTTTGTGCCTGGTTTATGTACGTCGAGCTTTTCTTAAACAGATTGAGGATTTGATTAATTTCGATGTTTGGTCGAACTAAATGAATAGATGGTTGCTTCCGTGGGCACAAATATGATATTTTTTTTTTTTTTTGCGAATATATACTAATTAAGTGGGTAAGATAGAGAATTTCTTGGACTTGGGAACAAATTTTTCTTTCAGTTCATATAATTAAAGAGCATCAAAATATAATTAGGTAGGTTGAATGGAATATGAAAGAAAGAAAAAAAAAAGTTCTTAGTGATTTGTTAAAGAATTTACTTTTGCATTTTAACTATTTATTTTGAGACATATGAAATCATTTAAAATCTTCAATGGTTCGCAAATTTAAGATACTCCTAAAAAACAGTTTTTGAATTTCTTAGCAAGAGTGTGATATCTCGTTGTCCTCTATATATACTTACCTATCCTAGGTAAAGTTCTGATTATCTTTTCAGTCTCAATCATTTATTTAACATTAAATTTTAATAATTGATATAAATTGATAATTTTCTTATATAAAAATATAATTTTTTCTAAAAATTGATATATAAAGGGGAATGAGGTCATTTCAGACTAATAATTTTGGATAATTATTTGATTAATTTTTTGTGCAAATACAATGAGTAATTTACATTCAATTTTATAATAATGGTCAACAAACGATTGAAATAAGAAATAACAAACGACTGAGTATTATTATAATCGGAATAGAATAAGTGATGCGACGTAATATAGGAATGTTGGTTGATCAACCATGTATCTACCAAGTATGAGTGCTCTACGTCTTATCATCGTAGTAATGAAAGTTACGTCCCAACGAATTTGGTGAACTCTACTCAATTATTAAATATGATTTCCATACTTTGCAGCTAAACAACAACTCTATAACTTCCAAAATTTACAAATTTACTAGTCAACTTTGCATGCATTGTATCATCATTCAAAATATATTAAATCAATTTTGGAGTGAATAATTGAGTAATAAGTTGTATGGAGGTGAATTAATGCTCTTTTATTATTTATTTACCATGACCTAGGAGAAAGTCTTGCATCTAGAAACGTACAATATTGTACCTAAATAAAGTAGTTAAACCACTTTTAAAAGAATCTTAACTTTAAATAACTAAATTTTCATGGTCCTTTGAAATTAGTGAAATTGCATCATGATAAGTTATTTATACATTTACATTTACATCTATTTTGATTGATTATGTTTCACTATTTAGCCCGATAGATATGTAGGAGACCGTAAATAAATAAATATATAAAGAGTATCATGAATTTAAATAAATCATATCAAACAGATATATAATACACTCCTAATAAAATTGAATCAAACACATGATAAAATGATTCGGACTCGATAATACCATTGATGACACCCCAAATTTCAACTCAATAATGCTATTGCTCATATAACTTGGTCTGTCCATAAATGCTAACATTATCAATTCAATATCACAATGTCATCACCGTGCCCATCTTTTGTTCCGGAATTGTTGGACATACTAATATTTATAATTGTACAATTCTTCATGTAGAATTATTTTATGTGATATATATTTTTTTAATATATCTTATGTATTTCATAAGAAAAAGAAAAAATAATTAATTATTATTCTTTTATCTCAATCATTCGTTTACTTCATTTAAAAATGAGTGTAAAATAATTTTTTTTAAAATGAAAATGCACGTAATTTGAACCATCAAGTATATTGAAGACAAAAGAGGTTTGTTTAAATTAATGATTATAGTAGTATATGATAATTGGATCAAAATTTCATACGTTTGCAAAAAAATTATCACTCTGTTTTAATTTTCAAAATAGATAAGTAAACAAATGATAGAAACAAAGAGAACATCTTTTAAAGCATTACGATTAAGATTTGTCAATGAAAAAATTTGATTTTTTAACCAATTCACTACCCAAAATATCATCAAAACATCCTTATCTCCAAAACAATACTTAAATTAAGGACTTCGGTTGTAAAATGGCTAGAAAATCAAATTTCATTTTGTTAAAAATGTACTCCATTCATCTCAATTCACTACATAAGAAAATGACACAATATTTAAGAAAGTGCAAAAATATAAGAGTAATTGTAAAAGACTTTATACAAGTGGGGTAAATTTGGGGTGTACCCATACAAGGGCATTTAAGTCTTTTTAGTGTGAAAAATTATCAAATAAGGAAAACTAGTAAATCAAAATGAACGGACTAAAAAAAAGGTGGTGAATTGAGATGAATGGAGGGAGTATTTGGATAGTAGCAATTACTCCATTTGTTCCGATCATTTATTTACCTATTCTATGTTGAGGCGTATCATTCACTTGTTTACCTTTTTTTTGGGAAAAATTGACAAGAATACACCCAATTATACAGAGTCTTCTCAAAATACACCCAAATTCAATTAATCTCAAAATACACTTAACTATTGATATATCATTCTCAAAATAAACTATGACCATTTTTTACGAGACATTTTTGAAGTGATTTTTTTACAACTTGATGTGATAAGAATTTTAAAGCTTTTTCACTAGTTTGAATGACCTTTACGGAAGTTTCGAGTGATTTTAACTTTCGTAAAAAAATGGTCGTGGTTTATTTGAGAAGGATATATCAATAGTTTGGTGTATTTTGAGATTAATTGAAATTAGGTGTATTTTGAGAAGATCATGCATAGTTGGGTGTATTCTTGTCAATTTTTCATTTTTTTTTTGGTAGCTAGCCTTTATGGCTTTATTACACTAATTTATCAACTTACTCCTTATTCTTTCTTTTTTCAATTGTACCGGTAGGCTAAGGGGTGATGAGTCTGTTATGGAGTTTTGTCTTTGTGCCAAAATGAAAGGTAAATAGATGATTGAAACACAGAGATTATTTGATAAAAAAAATATTTTACGAAATGTCTTAACTTATACTACTCCGTAACAGTTTTAACTTTAAACAAGATCTATTTTAATCTAATGATCATAACTCTTTCTTTTCACAAACATAACACAATTTGATTAGCAAGCCAACTAACGTAACTTAAACGTACATAATTTTGTTCATTTTAGTAAGTCATCATTCCTAGTCCAATGCAATCTTGGCTAGTGACCAACCTTTACCAACATCGCAATTATTTTGCTTAATTTCATACATAGAATCCCCAAGAAACAGCAGTAGAAATATTTACAAGCCACATATTTATTAAAAAAAAAAGTCCCATAATAACTAACACGTAAATAAATTAATCCAATAAAATATTACGGGACACAATTTTCTTTTTCATACTTCCTACTATATATTTCTCCCCTAACTCTTCCTATCCAAAAATCTCATTCTTTTCTAAAACATATTTTCTCACAAACATTACACATAACATTCTCTTTAAGGAAATATAGTGTCTACAAGATGGTAAGTTTATCTCATCGTCCAACGTTAATCCATACATTCGTCGTGCAAAATAATGTTTACATATCGTTGATGATTTTACCCTTCCTTCTAATACGCTGATTAGAAGTCAATGGCAACATGAAGGGGGCTAATAAGGGTTGTCACGCCTCACGCCCGGCTTAAGGCCAATTTATGATTAATCTCTCGTTCCATACATTATAGATGTAACGCTACTAAAATGATTTACGTGAATTTAGTAGCACATATGGAACATTGCACTACTAGAAGCACTCTAGTTTCGACTTCAAAAATCGATCAATGACTACTTAAAGTCCGTCATTATGAATTGTGCACTTAGACTAATATTAAGTGCAACTCAAATTTTATAACTCCACCATCGATAGAGGTGAAACAACATATTTGTTTTTGTCAGGAAACCATCACAACCAAAAACTTAAGCTCATGATCGACTTTATACTCTTAACAGTTTTACATTCATATTAATCGCATTTATTTATGCCTCATGTTTATCTTGTTACAGGTCCAAGAAAACGGGAACACAATGATAACAAACTCCAACGGCCACAAAATGGGAGATCATGACCTTAAAGTGAACCATGTAGGAAAACCAACCTTAGTAAAACCTGCAGAAGACACACAAAAGGGCTTCTACTTCCTATCAAATTTAGACCAGAACATCGCCGTCATTGTCCGAACAATCTACTGTTTCAAGTCAGACGACAAGGGCAATGACGTGGCTGGTGAGGTGCTTAAGGAGGCCTTGTCTAGGGTGCTCATACATTACTACCCCCTGGCTGGCCGACTCACGATCAGCCCCCAGGGGAAGCTCATTGTCGAGTGTAATAATGAGGGCGCCGTGTTTGTTGAGGCCGAGGCCGACTGTGATATGGAGGAGATTGGGGATTCTACTAAGCCTGACCCTGTTACACTTGGGAAATTGGTTTACGACATTCCTAGTGCTAAGAATATTCTTGAAATTCCTCCACTTGTTGCTCAGGTTTGTTGTGAATTCCGTCGTTTTATGGAATTGTATTGGTGTTGTCAAGAAACAACGTCAACACAGGGTACGACTGTGTACATCTGACCTCTGCGTGTTTTTTAGTTGTGCACGCGGTCATATGATAGAATTCTCACTAATAATGTTTATGACTCTATATCGTTTTTGTTTGATGTTTATGATAAACTTTTCGAGGGGAGCTAAAATTTAGTGATCGCTTGGTTGCCAGCGGAATTGGAACAAACCAACATAGAGATATTGTTGGGTTAACAAATCTCAACATATGAATTTTTCATTTGGTTTTCTCAAATTATATGAACATGTGCAGGTAACAAAGTTCAAGTGTGGCGGTTTTGCGCTAGGCCTAGGCATGAACCACTGCATGTTTGATGGGATCGGAGCCATGGAGTTCGTCAACTCATGGGGCGAAACAGCCCGGGGCTTATCCCTAACCACACCGCCATACCTAGACAGGACGATCCTAAGCTCCCGAGACCCACCCAAAATTGAGTATAACCACCAAGAATTCGATGAAATTGATGACATCTCTGGCACCAGCAAACTCTACAACGAGGAAATGATGTACCGTTCCTTCTGCTTCGACCCAGCCCTTCTCGAGAAGCTCAAAATGAAGGCCATGGAAGACACCACCCTAGAGAAATGCACCACTTTCGAAGCCCTCTCGGGGTTCGTCTGGAGGGCTAGAACCAAGGCGCTAAAGATGAAGCCTGATCAACAGACGAAACTCCTCTTTGCAGTCGATGGACGGCCTAAATTCACCCCACCATTACCCAAAGGGTACTTTGGAAATGGCATCGTTCTCACAAATGCCATATGCCCTGCAGGGGAACTGATCGAAAACCCACTTTCATCCGCTGTCACGCTAGTCCAAGACGCCATAAAACTCGTGACAGACACCTACATGAGATCGGCTATTGATTACTTTGAAACTACAAGGGCAAGGCCTTCTTTAAGCTCAACCCTTCTGATAACAACATGGTCCAGGCTGGGATTCCACACCACAGACTTCGGGTGGGGGGAGCCCGTGGTGTCGGGACCGGTGGCGTTGCCAGAGAAGGAAGTGATATTGTTTCTGTCACATGGTAAAGAAAGAAGATCCATTAATGTTCTGCTGGGTATGCCAGTTTCTGCCATGAAAACATTTGAAGGTCTGATGAATGACATCTAAATTAATTAATTAATTAAGCATGTTATAAATTGTTGTTTAAATCTTTTTATAGTATAATTAAGTTCATAATACTATCAACAGCATAATCATGTGTGCTTCTTATAAATTGTTCTTGAGGATTTTTATTGAATGTATGATACTCCGTATATGTTTTGTTCTATGTTAAAATCAATTAATTTGATACAATAATTGCGTGTTATAAGTCGTGCACCATTTAACCCTATTCAATTTAGTTCGGTACGGTTCAAGTTAACTTATTACTCGTTGTGCTGCGACTATTAATGTCACACAAGGAAGTGCATACAGTTGGTACAACAGGCCTAGTATAGAGTGCCCACGGTCGATGTCTATCATATACTCGTACTCCGTAACAATCATGTCCACGCTTATCATTGTGGCTTCCTGAACATTCAGCTCTGCAAATATGAGTATCTTGGTTACTAAATGTCTCAGGCTCATTAATGTAATTGGGGCGGATACAATCGATTTTTGCACCACATCCGTCCTAATTAAGGTGAATATATCAGTAGCTAGGTTTGAAGGATAGTGGGGCAAGTATGGGGATCATACATTTTCTTCGTCTACCGCGGCTTTTTGTACATATACTATTGTAATAGTTTTGTTTATAGTGTCCCACATTGATGAGCTAAGAGTAACAATATGTTAACATAATAGATGGTAGGTTACTTGTTTGGAGAAATGGGCCATTTATGAATGCCGAGTAATGGTTTGGGCCTAGAATAAGCCGAAAGATAAATCGGTCAATTAGATTTGAATAGGGGAATATATTTCTAATCGAATTAGAAAATGGTTTTTCTAACATGTCCAAACATAGAGAAAACGAACTCAATCACGCGAAGTAAATACACCTTCTTCAATGGACGGGGTTAGAAATCAAGTTTGAGTGTTTGACTACATGAAATTGGTTATTGGGCTTGGGTTTTAACACCTTCTTTTGCACTTTTACTTTCCTAAGTAATTAACCCAGGAAGGGTAGTACTAAATGGGTTAGCTATGAGGCCCAGATAGCAGGGGGCCTGGCTCCGGCCCAAGCGAACTTTTGCGACTTTCCGATGGATGGTATAAATAGTGATGTAATCGACGGTGTTGATATTGTTTAAATATAAACGGTATTGGTATCATGGATATCCAATGAATTTGGGAGACCCTGTTCTATGTGTGAAGTTGAGCCCCCCACAAATATAATACTTGGTGAATAATTTTTATAAGATTCAGACTTTTCGTGGTTAAGGTATACAATTAAAGTATTACGCTTGTGTGGTGCTCAATACATTTTTATCATCGACTATTCTATAAAACCGTCCAAAATAGGAGAAGCCCATTATAAAACATCAAGTTTTTAAATTAAAACTTATGGTTTGAAGATAAAATATTGGAACTATGGACAAATGTACTTGTCTTATACTCTTATGCATAAGACAGACAGTTCTAATCTAACAGTTAGTACATTTTTATTTACGAAATAATTTTTAATAGTCCTGCCTATTCATGAGGGCTTTGGTTATGGGCCTCTAATGAACACTCTTAACGACACCTGAAGTTTGTTGGGCTTTGATACTAAAACCGAAATCAAGACTCTTAAAGACCGGGCTTCCTTAGTAAATGCAGGTCATTGGAGGTGTGTTTGGTATTCCTTTCCTTCTTGTGATTTGTTTCACACAATCATTACAAAAATGAAAGATGATTGATTTAAATTACGAAATATTAATTTAATGTAATACGGAATACTATAATATGGAGTATAAAGTCCAAAATATAGGAATAATTGTGTAATACAAACATTACAATACGAAGGCTTTTTTGCTAGTGTGTGAACGTGGGTAACTTTCGTACGGGAAAGATCAATATTAATGGAAAAAAAGCAATAAACCAAACAAAATTTAAAATCGAAAGGAAATAACAATTTTGTGGATATAAATTTTTTTTTCCACTTCTTTCTTTACCGAGGAGAGAGCAGAATAACTAAACACACCATTTGACACATACTCACCCCAAAAATAATTGGAGCGAAAAAAACAAAACAGAAAACACAAATGACGACCATGAAATTACAAATTTAACGAAACGGCGTATCCTAGAGTCAATACCGTTATTTCATATGTTGTGAATATTCTCTCTTTGCTTTGCCCGACATCAAACTTGTGAGAGAATATTGTTATCGAAACTCAGTACTACTAGATAACGCCATATCGTTATCCTACACACAAACACTCCAAAGCTAAAACTCCACTTCCTCTGCACATCACTTATATTTTAACTCCCGCTTACAAAAAAACTGGGGAGATTACAAAACCGTTTAAAAAACAGCCCAAAAAAAAAAAAAAAAAAACAAACCCTCACATAAGACGATATCATAATAACCTTATCATGAAACCTCTCACATAAAAGTATTTAACAATCACATGATAATATTGTGATATGAGACGGTATCACATGAAACTGCATCTGGTTTCAAAGCCAAAGAGCCCCAGCTTGTTTAAGGAGGGGAACAAGGGAGGCATTAATGTGGGCAGCCATGACACGGTCCATGGCGCCCACAAGCTTACCACCGATGAAGAC
>JAUEKU010165958.1:0-11749 GCA_032274805.1 Gypsophila paniculata
CATTATATGCTAACTAGTTTTGTCCATCCTTATACCAATAAATTGATGTTGGTGATTGAATCTTTCTAATCTTTATTAATCTCTGCTACCTATCACCACATCTCTAGCTTGACCAATATTTTGTCCTTTTAGCTAATCCTTGTTCTAGTCTTCACTTTTAGTTTCTTGAATTCCTTAGCACATAAATTATCGTGTCTTACCTCATATTCTTATGTAACAAGAAAGATCTTTTGGGAAATTTAATGGATCGTATACCCTAAGTGTAATAGTACCTTGATATCTTATATGACGAATTATAGTATCCACGAAGTTGCATTTGGATTATATAATAGTTTGTCTTTCGAGTTTGATGTTTAGTGATTTCTGCTATATTAGGATTGATGATATAATGAATTTATTCAAGGACAAAAGTTAAAGGTGATGGATTGAGGCATTATGGTAAAAGGATATTTAACACCCCCATTTATGAGGAACAGGTCCCGCATAAACAGAGGTGTTACGTTTTCGGGGTGACCTGACTGGTAGTCACAAATTCCAGCTCAAGTCTAAAAAAAACAATAACATAAAGCTAAGAAACTAATACAAAAGTTTAAATGTCCAAAACCGCGGATTACAAGTCGTAATACAATAAACTTGTCTTATGCGTCGACAACTAGATAAGCAAAATAAACTCCATGCGATCATGCCCAAGCAAGTTAAGCCCCATGAAATGCTCTCCTTTAGTACTCCGTCCAAACATCTTCCGCACCTACGGGGTGGGGGAGACAACAAAATAAAATGACAACAAAACCTAATTAGCCTTCAAATCAAAACACATTAAGCGATGAGACAAAGCACTACTTGTCGATAAAATAAGAATCAAGCTTGCTATGGCGTAATGGAATTATCAACAAGGTAAAACAAACATACATTATATAACTCAATTTATTGCCAACTCATTTACACAAACTCACGCCACGAGCACACGGCTTCACCATGTTCCACGCCAACAATAAACACGAGTGAACCGAGCTTAACCTTCTCGGTGAGGCACACCTAACAACACATTGTTTCACCAACACGTTCACATACTTTCAAGCCTACAAACAACAACTAAAACACAACCTGCACACACGTAAACAATAACTTTAAAACTACACCACAAGCCCCATCACACGGCCTAAACACAAGCAACCGCATCCCTTTCGGATCGCTCATTCCGAGCAGCTCCACACAATCGAGAGCTCAACCGAGTTCCCTTACACGCACAAACTGTTGTCCTACACAACATGCTGTTTTCCAACTCAACTATGCACTACCATCTGCTGTACCTACAAAATTTGCACCCACGCGAGCCCCTCTACTCTCTACAACTCACCTGCAATACAAACTGTCTGACTCCATACAAACACATCAAGTACACATACACACAACGCAATCTGCACTCAATAGCAGTACCGCTCGATCAAGCTATCATTGGCTCGATCGAGTGATAGAGCAACAACAGCAGCTAAGCGAAGCAACAGCAACTCAAACAACCTCATACGCTAAGCGAAACAGCAGCAACTCAGACAACCTCATACGTTCAGCACAACAGCCAAGGTCGAGAATACACATACACAAACTCCCTCACAAGTCTCACGCATCACACAACACATACGTTCAGATTACACACAGAAACCTACACTTATTAACACACATAAAATCGTTATATCACACTCATAACAGAACAACGCTCACTCAATCCGGACAGCTCACACACACCTCATCCTCACACTCGCCCACAAGCAGCTCAAGACTTGACTGGACTACACACGCCGCACCAGCACACTAACACTCCGCGTAAGTTCATTGCACACAACACTCACACAATGACACATCTCAACGATACTTCACATTCATTCAAAAGCACACATAAACGCACATACATTACTACACATTCAAGGCTAAGTAAGGGAGAAGCCCTTACCTTGATTACCACGCGAATTAGAGACGGTTTGAGCAAGGAAACGTCGCAAAACCTCCACAAAGGCGTCACACACTACAAACAACATAATCCTCATCAAAACCTACTCTTATACAACTAATCTAAGCTAATGAAAACAAGTTAAGAGTTGTCCAATCAAAACCGAGCAGACCGAACAACTCTCAGCTTGTTTGAGCCTCAAAACGATCCCTAGAACAACACTTACCTCGAGTATAACCGCCACCACTAGCTAGGTAATGACAAGGGGAAGCTATTGCAAGAAGAATCGAGCAAAACTGATGAGAAACGAGAGAGAAATTTCCAAATTACGGGATAGGGTTTCACGTTTTTGGAGGAAGAAGCAAGAGCTAATGTTTGCTGTGTTTTTGATCTGATCTTTGGAATGAAAAGTAACGTGGAATTGTTGGAGTAAGGTTATTTTATTAAAGACTTGGTCAAACACAACTTGGGGGAGGTTTGCTAGTCAAACTTGGTCCAAAACGCCCCAAATAACACCCAAACCTCCAAAACACTAACTTACGACCTCTCTAATATATTATTCACATTTTTACGAGTCTAACGACTATAAATACGCCCCCATGCGATTCCTATAACTCAAAATCCCAAAATTCTCCCAAAACGCCCAATTAACTAAATCATCAAAACATAATAATAAAATATGTCATAACTATAATAAATCCCATTCTAATAATCATATAATAAATAATATTTATAATTAAAATAATAAAAACGACTCTAAAAAATATGGGGTATTACAAGTTCATTGCTTTTTAGTTCTATTTTTGAGTTCTCATTCCATTAAAAAAGGTAAACAAGATAGACTTTCTATTCTTTACTCTCTAAAGGCAGTGCCTTTTTCTCTCTGGTATTGACCCTCTTCTCCCCCTTTCCCCTCTAGACTTATGCCTTCATAAGACACATCACCTTTCGATGTATAGAGAGCCCTACTTTAGGCCTCTCCACCCATGGATTCATAATCCATATCCACTACATTGATGGTGCACTTAAATTTAAACACCCTTTAATGAATCTTTAAAATCAATCAATTCAATCAACGTATTTCAATTGTCGACCTTTCGATTATCAAACTTTCTATTTATCATTAACAATAAACCAATGACTCGACACTATTAAAATCGACAATCATTTAAATATCGTTTTATCGCATAAATCTGAGGGTTTCAACAATCATCGGGAAATAGACCAGGACAGGGAGGCGCCAGAAGTCTGACGACATACTGCCCTGGGCGCCAGAGGTCTGGCGACCCAGCCAATGGGGCGCCACAGCTCTGGCTATCCCGGCCTTCTACTTTCGTCAATTTTCGATTCATTTCGATTTCTGTTCTGATGTATTGCACTTTCGGACGATTCGAATATCAACTTAAAACACCCATTTTCAAATTAGTAGCGACTACGTTGTGTAAGCCTTTTTAAGTGAATTTCAAAACAATGATTTTCTTCTTAAAAGGTACTCTCACCCCGAATCCAACTATGGTTACATAATCTTAGAAGGATGGGTATCGACATGCCTTAGTTTCGAAGATTTCAAGTTTCAAGTCATCACGTATCAGGAATCGAGACATATCGATGGGTTTCAATCAATTTCAAATCGACATTCAAAATTTCACCTCAGTTCAATTCAATTTTTCAAAACTTTTCAATTTCAACAACTTATTTTCAAACTCAAATTCAATTTCAAAAACCCTAGTAGGTATTTTTCAGGTATCTACAGGTCACAATTATGATGAATGGGCATGCGGGAAGCAGATCTCGCTTCGAGCCAAGCAAAAACTTGTTTTTATTAATGGTAATATTAAGGAACCCGAGGTTGGTTCTGAGGATCATGAGTCATGGTGAGGTATAAACGCCATGATTGTTACATGGATTTTCCGCTCCATAAGTGAGGAGCTGCGGCCTACTATTTCATGTCCGGACATTGCGAAACAGCTTTGAGATGACCTAAAGCAACGATTTTCGGTTAATAATGATGCTAAAATTTATCAGTTGAAAGCTGATATCATTGAATGTAAATAAAAAGCTTCGGAGTCGATTATGACATATTTCGGAGGTTAATGAAATTGTGGGATGAACTTCATGAATCTGACGCCCTACCGCGTTGCAAATGTACATCTTGTAAGTGCGATTTGTGGAAGGTGCTCAATACCAGACAAGAAGAAGAGCTTCTTCGAGACTTTCTTATGGGACTTGACCCTGCCTATGCTACCACCCGCTCTCAGATTTTGGGCATGGATCTGCTCCCTAATCTCAATCAAATTTATTCACGTCTCATACATGAGGAAGCTGTTCGAAACTTTACACAGACCAAGATTGAAATAAAGCCTGAACCGTTGGCTTTTGCGGCTCGAGTTGCCGGAGGTCAGAAAACAGGGGGGCTCGGTCTGACTATAAGTTGGATGAGCCGTCCTACGAGAAACCAGTATGTTTTGCATACAATTGTGAGAGCCACACTATAAAACGGTGTTATCGTGTTCATGGCGACCCTCGAACATGGGGTAATCGTCCTCGGGAACCACCTATAATAATTTCGGGTCTGACACCCGACACCTTTGAAGGAACGTCTGGGTCTGGTAGGGGGCGCATTTGATACGTGCTATATTAATATACATTTTAGCCCTCGTTCTATCGTGTTCTAGTGCGTATTTGAGTTTAGTTTAGTTGCATGCGATGCGTTTTCCGTCCCTACGCGTTTCTGCTGTTTTGGTTACTTTTGCAGGAATTAGCGGACCTGAGCTAGTTCCACCTCACTTTGGAGCGTGTGTCGACGTAGGAGGATGATTTCTCATGAAGCCTGAGTAGCGGGAGTAGGGGTCATCTATTAACTAAAGACGGAATCGAAGAAACGAAGCATTTGAGCTGAAACAGACCTGAAATAGGACTAGCTGCACGAGTGCTCGATCAAGCCAGTGTGTGCGCGATCGAGTGAAGACTTGCTCAATCGACCGTTTGTCAGCTCAATCGAGCGGACCCTGTTCTGCGCGCCTTTTCATATTTCTTATTCCGGAAATGTTATATAAACTCGTTATTCATTTTGTAAAAAAACATGCCGGGATATTTTAGGTTTTAGATAGATTTTCTCTCTACATTTTCACTTCAATCTTAGCCTTAGCTTATCTTCTAAATACTCTTGATCAAGTTTAATTCAATCTTAAGACGTATTTGCTTTCATTCTCGCGTTCTTATTTCGGTAAAGTATCTCTTTACTTATTGTCGATTATGTCTACTGTTTTGTATTGTTTGCTTGTAGTTTCCTTCGAGATTATGCGTAGCTAAGTTATTACTTGGTCTCGAGGGGGAATTATGAGTTTTCGTTAAGTTCTTATGGGGTTTTGATTAATTGCTGTTGTTGTTTTTGCTGCGCCCTTACTATGCTTTGTTTGTATGATCTTGGAGACTTTAGACTACATCGGGAGATGGGTTTGGGTCAAACTTGCATAGTTTTGGCAGCATTGTCTAATTGAGGTTGGCGCCCTTTAGCCCATCCTAAGGTAGATATATGGCCCGGGAGGGCGTGTCCCATTACCTAGTAGCTGTACCTTGGCTTAATTGATCGACCCCTGACCGTCTTAGCTGACTCATAAGGAACCCGAGACCCTAGTCCTTTTCATTTCTGTTCATTCGTTGTTTAGACCTTAATTAAACCTCCAATCCTTCTGTTCTTGTGACCTAGTTCTTGCTAAACTTTGCATCCTTGAATTACGTTTCCTCGTGAGTTTGACTCTTACTTTCCCTGACTATATTGTTGGAGTATGTCTGGTTTATCTTTGATTGGCGATAAGAATTAGCCACATCCAATTTTGGCGCCGTTGCCGGGGAAACGGTCTTTTTAGGCGTCCTTGCTTGCTTGTTTTAGGTTACCTTTGTCTTAGGGAACGTCAGTTCCTTGAGAACGGACTGACTGTCTGCTTGTAGTGTTTTCTCTTCTTATGTGCAGGTCTTCTCTTGATCAACTCTTACCTCTTGATTCTGAAATTGAGAGAACCTTGCACAGACGGTGACGTCTTTTTACTGCGACAGTTCAGGATGCTAGTTCTATTGAATATCCATCATTTGAAAAGGACTTTGCTACTACTTCTTCCACCTCTTCTTCTTCTGATCGCTCTTTATCACCTCCGAAAATGCCGAAACTCTATACCCACTCTATGCCTAATGCTGAGTCTATTCCCCCTGGATTTGCTATTCTCGATACTGTTCGGGGAAATTTTGAGATTAAGCGTTCATTCGTCAATCTAGTTGAGAGGAACCAATTCGGGGGGAATGCTACTGAGGATCATGGCCGACATATGCAGGTCTTTACCGACTATTGCTCCACCAGTAAGTAGGCCGGTATCACTCAGGACGATATTCGTGAGATGCTCTTTCCCTTTTCGCTGCGGGATCGAGTTAAGGAGTGGATCACTGATCTAGACCGAGATGCAGCTGGCATTACTGACTGGAATTCTTTGGCCCTTGCGTTCTATCAAAACTACTATCCGCCGGAGAAGACTAATCAGCTGCGTAGTCAGATCACGAGCTTCAAACAGTCATTTGATGAATCCTTGGGTGAAGCTTGAGAGCGATATAAGAGGTTGATACGTGAATGCCCGCATCATGGGTTGAGCACGTGGTTGGTTGTGATGACATTTTATAACGGCTTGTTTGTTGAAAGCCGTTTTATTCTTGACTATGCTGCGAATGGTCGATTTGCTAATAATACCGATGATGACAAGGCTTGGGCCTTGATTGAAGAGATGATGATCCACTCGTCAAAATATGGTAAGCCGAGAGGGAATTATCGCAGTGCTCATGGCGACGGAGACCGTGATTCCTTAAGCGCCGTTATGGCGCAACTTTCTGCTTTGTCTACTAAGGTAGACAGTCTCCGAGGGGGCACTTCTTCTGCTTCTACGCTCCTTCCTATTCATGCTATGATGGGGCATGATCTCGTCTGTAATACTTGTGGTGCCCATGGACATTTTGCTTCCGAATGCATGAACTATCACGAGCAAGTTCATGCGTTCCAATCTTGGCGTCCCACCGCTCCATATCAAAATCAGCCGGGTTATGATCGTTCGTTGCTGTCTTATCGTAGTCAGAATGTGCTTAACCCGCAGCCCCAACCGCCGCCTTATGTCCATCCTTATAGGACATTTCAATCGCCTCCTCAAAATGCTCAGTTTCTGAGGCCGACTTCTTATGCTCCTCCGCCTCCGGGTCCCCCGAGTTCTGAAAAGGCGGAGATAAAAGAGCTCCTAATGCAGAGTATCGGCGCTCAAGCTAAACAAGAGGCGACGATTTCACAGTTACTCGCTCACAATAAAATTCTCGACACTGAAATTTTTCAATTACCGAGTTCTGGTTCCGATTTGAATACCGAGAAGCCGCCTCACGAGAAGCTTAATGCTATCACTCTTCGAAGTGGTACTAAGTATGACGGCCCCGAGATACCTTCTCCTGCTATAGATCGTGATGTTATAGAGGTCCCTCGGTCGAATTATAAAGGCTCGACCGAAAATAGTGCTGAAGACGGGGCAGAACATTTTGCCACAGAAAAGCTCGGTCGAGGGAGCCCGAGCTCGATCGAACATGATGACTCTCGATCGAGCGACCCAGTGCTCGATCGAGCACCCCCTCTTTCTGACCCGGTTCGTTATTCTACTTCTGATTCTAAGGTTCCGGACATTCCGATTGCTATCCAGCTTCCATTTCCTAACCGCCAACGTAAAGCCAAGCTTGAATCTCAGTTTGGGTAGTTTATGGAAGTCGTGAAGAATCTGCAAGTTCTCGTTCCGTTCACCGAGTTGCTGACTCAAGTCCCATCGTATGCTAAGTTCCTGAATGACATTCTTACGAAGAAGCGTGACTTTAGCACGACCGAGACTGTTGCCTTGACGCAGGAGTACAGTGCGTTTTTACAGAACCAATCCTCCCCTAAAAAGGAGGATCCCGGTAGTTTTTCTATCCCTTGCACTATTGGCACGATCTTAATTGATAAGGCCCTATGTGACCTTGGCGCTAGTGTTAGCATGATGCCCCTGTCTATTTGTCGTAAGCTGAACATGAGAAGTTTAAAGTGTATTTCCATGACTCTCCAGATGGCCAATCGCTCCGTTAAATACCCTCTTGGTGTCTTAGAGCATGTTCCAGTTAAGGTCGGGAAGTATTTTATTCACGTTGATTTTGTTGTCCTCGATATGCCTGAAGATGCCCATATCCCTATTATTTTAGGTCGTCCGTTCTTGCACACCGCTGGCGCGGTGATTAACGTCCGTAGTGGATGTTTGACCTTAGAGGTAGGTGGGGAAAAGACCACATTCACCTTGACTAAAGGCTTTAAAAGGCCTATGACCGAGGAGCTTTGTTATGCTATTGAGTCCGTTGAGTCAACTAAGTCAGCTGAGTCTGTTGAGTCTTCTGTTGTTTCTGCTGTTGATAAGTCTATGTCTCGATCCCCTCGTGGGGATTCTTTGGAGGATTTGAAAATTGCTACTTGTGCAGGTACTCCCAAGAATGAATGGGAGGCGGAGCTTGAGGTCTTGGAAGCTGCCCTTTACGGTCATAGGGAGCTTACTCAAGACGAGCACGATGAGATTGATAAGCTGCTTGAGACTTCCTGTCCTGTGGAGTCGAGCACGCCTGAGCTCCCGCTGTCACCTGATGTCCTTCCTCCTGCATTGCTGTCTGATGCTGCTGATTCATCTTTGGAGATTCCTGCTGATGCCTCTATTGATGCTGCCGTTGTTTTTGCTGTTGCTGACGATGTACCACTTGCTGATCGTGTACATCCTGAGGTCCCTGATGCTGTTTTGAGTTCGTTAGAAGGCTTAGGCCTTGATTTTCTTGAACGTGATTTGCTCTTTGATGATCGGTCGTTGCTTACCTTGCTGGGTGAGTGTTCGCTGCTGGATCCGTCTACTTCTGCTGATGCTGATGTTGGAGTTTCTGCTATTTCGAGACGTTGTCGTTCCCGCTGACGCGACTGTTGAGTTCTGTTGACTTTTGCTGTCGCTACTCCCTTGCTCTCCGGTAGGTATGGGAAAGGTTACGTCTGCTAATACCGGTACTATCCATTTCCTTTTCTGTTTTTCTATTTTTTTCCTTTTTACGTAGTTTTGTTTTCCATACTGTTGTTGTCCTCTCGTTTTGTTTGTTTTGGTGATATTGTGCTGTAGCGTCACATTGAGAACACTATGACGTTTAGGTGTGAGGGAGATCGGTTTGCGTTGCTATAGGTGTTCTATTTTTGAGCTTCGTTTTGCTGTTTTGCCTTGCCTTTTTGATTTTGAGACTTATGCGATTATGATGATTATGCCTTCTGTTGTCGCTCTTTTCCTGATTTAGCGCTTGACTTTTGTGAGTACATTGGTTAGTTTGGAGTTGTTATGCTGATAGTGGCTGCCTTGACCTTTTATCATTTGAATAGACTTGACTGTGATCGGATTAGCTATTTATATCTGTGAGTTTTAGAGCCTCCTAGGCCAGTGTCATTCATGACTGGTCTCATGCATAGGTTGTGAGTAGTTCTCCTTGTGTCTTGCGTTTCATTAACTTGCACATTTGTGACATCGATCTTTAATGCTCAGTCGTGTCGGGTTGGAGGAGGCGGTACATGAGGAAAGACATTCGTTTTTGATATATGAACTCCACATTACTAAATGACCTATGTTTTCCTACCTTCTAGATGTTAGGTCCACTTCTTTTGTAGCCCGTCCTAGCCTTTGATTGCCTGTTTTTCTTGCCTTATCTTATAGCACCAGTTCCAAATTCTTCCTACCCTTGTCGGGTAAGTCGCATGAGTATGGTGTATATCTGTGTATTGCTCTTGTTTGGGAGGGACATGTTGTCGTTAGGTGAGCAAAAACTGTTTTGGTTTTCATTGATTCTTCCGTCTTTCCGTCTCAAATAAAAACAAACACAAAATCTCAAAAATTCCAAAAATACAAAATCCTCAAAAAATCAAAAAAATAAAAAAAAAAAAAGAAGAAAAACATAAAAACACAAAAAAATAATAACAAAAATAAAAGAGTTCAATAAAAAGAGACGTGTGAATAATGGCTTTTAAGCCTTAAGACGGTGTTTATGTATGATGATTTAGCTTGTTTTGAAGTTTGATAGTGTCTCCTGCTTGGCATGTATTATGCTCATCTGTTTGATTGGGCACTGATCCAGCTGCAGAGGTCGATTTTACTTTTGTTGCAGGCGCATTTCATGTAGGTGAGCGTTCGTTTCATTGCATATTTCACATAAAACTCACCCTGTTCTTAATGTGTGACGAGTGAACCCGCGAGTACTCCGATCGTTACAATTTTGCAAGATCGACGGTTTGATAAATTTGTAGTCTTGTGCAGTTTGACTTTGTTGGCGTGACTTTTCTCCTTTTTCCCGCTTTGGAATTTGTTTCCTTAGCCTTCTTGTATCTCACATTTGTTCGAGTTGCATTGACGGAGACGTGACTATCGCTTTGGCTCTGAGTCGTGTCTCTTATCACTTGTCCTTGTTCTACTTCTTTCTATGTGTTTGCTTGAGGACAAGCAAAGGTTTAGGTGTGGGGGAGTTTGATACGTGCTATTCTTATATATATTTTTAGCCCTCGTTCTATCGTGTTCTAGCGCACATTTGGGCTTTCTTTAGTCGATTACGATATGTTTTCCGTCCCTACGTGTTTCTGCTATTTTGGTGTACTTTTGCAGGAATTAGCGGACCTGAGCTAGTAGCGGAAACACATTTCATCCAATAACTAAAGACGGATATGAAGAAACGAAGCATTTAAGCTGAAGCTGGCCTGAAACTCGACCAAACTAACCAAAGCTCGATCGAGTGGCCTTGAGCTCGATCTAGTGGCATCCAGCTTGATCGAGCGTGAGCAAGCTCGATCGAGCGTTTCCTGTTCTGCGCACCTGTTCGTATTTATTATTACAGAAACATTATATATACTCGGTTATTTTCATTTTGTAGGACTCCCAGTTTTTAGATTAGACTTTAGATAGAAATTTCCTTCATATTTTTAGTCCATACTTTAGGTTTAGATTTATATCTCAAGTACTTATTCAAGTTTGATTCAATCTTAAGACGGTTTCTTAAATTCAATCCTGCAATCATATTCGGTAACGTACTTCTTTGTTTATCGCGATTATGTCTACTAATTTATATTGTTTGCTTGCTTTCACCGTTGAGATAATTGATACATGCTATTTCTATATACATTTTAGCCCCTGTTCTATCGTGTTCTAGCACACATTTGAGCTATCTTTAGTCGATTACGATACTTTTTCCGTCCCTATGTGTTTCTGTTGTTTCGGTTTACTTTTGCAAGAATTAGCGGACCTGAGCTAGTTCTACCTCGCTTTGGAACGTATGTTGACGTATGAGGATGATTTACCGTGAAGGCTGAGGAGCGGGAGCACGAGTCATCCAATAACTAAAGACGGATATGAAGAAACGAAGCATTTGAGCTGAAGCTGGCCTGAAACTCGACCGAGCTTACTAGAGCTCGGTTGAGCTTCATGGCGTTGGATCGAGTGGTCCCAAGCTCGATCGAGTGTTGCCTCGCTCGATTGAGCTTCTCCTGTTCTGTGCGCCTTTCGTATTTCTTATTTCGAAAATAATATATAAACTCGGTATTTTCATTTGTACGAAACATTCAGAAAATATTAAGAGATTTTAGATAGAAACCCTTAGGTTAGTTTTACTTCTCTTTTATTCAAACACTTTAGTTTGTTACTTTAAAGTCGATTTCCTTGCTTCAATCTTGCATACATTCTTGATAACGTATCTCTTTGTTCATAT
>JAUEKU010165968.1:0-11748 GCA_032274805.1 Gypsophila paniculata
TTGAGTAAGTATACGAGTGATGAGTTGTTGTTGGAGCAGACTGAGGCGAAGTCGATGTTGAATATTCATCGTTAGGTTAGGGTAGACGAAGACGAGGTTAGGGTGGGGTGCGGAAGTTGTTTGTTGTTCTTGATTGTTGTAATTGACAATGTTGATGGTTTCTGTGAATTGATTATTAGTGTGTTTTCGGTTGAATTTTGTAGCTTTTATGTTTGATTTCGTGAGGTTTAAATGCATTGGTGTTCAGTTGAATTGTCGTTACGAATATGTTTGAGATTGATGCATTTTGATTAGTTTTTGCTGTGTGTTGTTTGCTGAGTTTTCGTGTTTATGTAGTTTTGGGGTTATAGATAGATAGAAGTTGGGTTTATCACGAGATTTCACCGGTGTGGGGGCTTGGCTAAATGTTTGAAGTAGTGGCACAAAACTGATAGAGGCAACAGATTAAGGTTTTTGTCTAGAGTCTAGATCGATTCGTAGCCGACTATTCTTATAAATTCGTTACCTTCATTGGCTTCATAGAATGAATAAAAATACAGTCTTTGTCCTACATTGCCGAGAAAGAGGAAGCGAATGTACAAACAGACCTGATAGGGGGTGATAGTAACAGATTCAGTGTGTGATTGTATTTGTAGAGCGGTGAGAATAGTCAGAACGGGGCCACAATGAACTGATGTTAGAATGTCGACCAGGAGAGACGGTAAGTAATTGCTAACAGCCTGAACAGTAGGAGGGGTGTGGATAGTGCCCTGAGCGGCTGAGCCTCTGACTGATGTTCAGGTTCATGAGGCGGTCGGTCATCTTCATATCGGGTTTTGGTGGACTGCCACAGGCCGAGCTTGTCCCTTACTCGGCTCTGAGCTAACTAGTACATTGCTCTATCTGTTACGTTCTGGCAGTAGTACAGGCTGAGCAATCTCAGATGAGGGCATCTGTTCGCTATGTCTATTATTCATCCTCATCCTTATATATCTCCTTATATAAAAAGGAATCAGAAAGTTTTGTGATTTTCACTCTGCTTATACCCCTACTCCCACACCCATATTTACACTAATGCCATTAAACGCTCTTCCTAAACCACATGTCATCAACTTTCTCCCAAAATTTGGTTTCCTTCATCTCAGCGTCTAACACATTCCGCTCCCAGTGTCGTCGCTTGCTCGTTAGTTTCGTCGTCATAGTAGTCCGCCCTTTCTGTGAATTGGTTAGTTGTTTGGTCGGTCCTTTGGTTTTTCGTTCCTCCGAAAATTGGGTCTCCTTTAGATCTGATTTTAATTGAATATTTGGAAAACCCTCTTTCTTTGACTCAGTTCCGTCGCTATTGTTAACCTCGCTGTCAGTTTTAGGGCCATCATTGCCTTCTTCGACTGTCGCCACCGCTATCGATGGACTTTGACTGGTTTGTGTTTGATTTATTCTTATTTCTACAGTTTTTGTCGCCGTTCGGATTTGCTTTGATTTAGTCTTAGTTTTATGTCTTCCAATGATTATTTTGGTTGATAAACTAAGGAAGTTGCACGGTTAGAAGGCCATATTTGATATCGTGTTTGATCTTTTGACTATGATGCTGATGTTTTAGAATGGTTACATTTGTATGACGCGACAAAGATTAGTGAGGAGATAAAGAAGGCAACAAGTGAGTTGTTTTTGAGAATACAATTTCGTCCAATCCTTTGCACTTTAGTCGAATTTGCTCCATCTATATTTTCTGTGAAGTCTTACAAACGTACGTTCATGGATGTGCTGCATACAACAGGTCTCATGTGAGACCGTCTCACATGTGCCTACACAATCAAACAAGCGAGTGAAACATGAACTAGGAATTGGGTTGCCATTATTATAGCCGTTGGGTATGTATACTGAAGCCACAAGTGATCCTATGGTTCGGAACTTCCGCATCATTTATATTGAGATGGCCTTTCATTGAGCGCTTGCCCTTAACGGTTTGAGTCTGTTTTGCATATATTTGTTGGGCTGCCTTACTGAGTTTTTTTTACTA
Organism: Gypsophila paniculata; assembly: GCA_032274805.1. NCBI lineage: Eukaryota > Viridiplantae > Streptophyta > Magnoliopsida > Caryophyllales > Caryophyllaceae > Gypsophila > Gypsophila paniculata. The sequence goes on from JAUEKU010165968.1 coordinate 2,000, forward strand.
AATGGTAAAAGCTCTTTTAAGATTATGTGATCCTATACTTTGGAAAATTCAAACAACTCCTAAATTTCGGCTTTCACTACCAAAGTAAACCGAAAACAAACTTCATAAATCGAAAAAAATTCGCGTGCATTGGATGTTTATTTATAGTTTACTAGCGGTAATTTCGATTGTATTGCGAGCAATTTTACGATAATTGCTGATATTTTTGTTTTGTTTTCATGTACATGACCTGCTTGTTGAAATTCCTCACTGAGATTATATATTGCTTTTTCATTTGCAAATTTGTCGTCGAATTTGCGTATTTCGTTGTCAACTATTACTTTGGGGTTTTTATTTTTTATTTTTTTATGTGCTTGGTTATAGATTGTCTTCACTAATTCGGCCGCTTGTTCATTGTTGTATCAAATTAATTGTAAATTGAAGCTAGCTGTTATTTTGAGGTCCTAAGTTTCAGGTACGATTCTTGACTTCTTATAATGGAACACTGGTTTTCACTTTCAATTTGTATGTTCGACAAATTATTAAGTAAGACGGGCTTACGGCTAAGTAACTGACACAGATGTACTATAAACTTAACGTGAGACGTGTTGCGTTAGGGTATGACACCCACCTTCTTGCCATGGGTGGTGAGCCTGATACGGTTTTGAAACTTGAATCCGTCGTCACGGTGGAGTAAGTATGGGTGGAGATTTTACTTGGTAATTCATGGTTCAGGTGCGGGGATGTATGTAGTGGTTATTCTTTGGTATGTAGATTTGTGGTGGTGTTGAACGAATATGTTGTTTCACCCATCTGAATTTGAGAATCAACAGCATAATAACTAGCCAACAAGTTAAAAGCTACTTGTGTTTTTCAGTGCCATATTCGGTATGTTTTCTGAGATTAATTAGTGGTTAGGCTATCAGATACTGTTTATGAGTCTTGGTTTGTTGGTACCATATTGGCTTGAAAATTAGTGTCCGTTATAACTTTCAAACTAATCTGCAGCTTGATGTACTTCGTAATTGCCGAAAAACGCGTGTTGGCACTGATTCCTTTAGACAACCACACCATTACAATACGTGTATACATTTGCCTTTATTAATTGTTGTACGTTAATTTATACGGAGTATATATTTGCATATTATATCAAAATCAATTCGTAACAAAAAGATTTGGTTTCTTTATATTCAACTTTATTTTGGTAAGGCTTATTTACTAACTATTATACTATCACTTACATTATGAAGTCATGTAGCCTTACCATCGCTTTTTATGTTTATACTGCAGATTCCAATCATTCCATGGCCGCATCGCAGAACTCGCTTGAAGTTAATTTGAAAATCATTTTAAATGACTTGCTGAAGCAAATTAACTTACCTCCTGCGGATTTTGGAATCCATGTTGTTACTGATGATGAACTAAAATCATGTCCAAATCCATGGTATTGGAAACCCACCAAGGATTATAAAGTTCATTGGAACAGCATCAAAACTTATTGGTCTATCGCAACAAAATTGCGCACGCCAAGCAATCACATACCTTCGACAAGTATATGGTTTTGATGTTATTGACTACAACTGCTATGAGCTACAACAATTGCACCATAACTACAGTATGTTAAAGCATGAGTACACAAAACTCGCTTGCAGTAGTGTGTCATCTGCAATGGAAACAGTGACAATTTCACGTGAAAACTAAACTATGATATGTACTCCGTACAATATTGTTAATTACATGCTATCGCATAATGTGTAAAACGTAATATATTGTAATGCATATATGTGATGTATTAGAGAATCTATAGACTTCCATGTACATTATAACCGAACTCTAAATAAAAGCGTGTTGTATTACAAAATTTAATATGTTTTTCTTTCTTTGCATAGCAAAAATAAAAGTTGGATGAAGCACGCGGCGTTCCAACTAGTCTGTTAAAAAAGAACACAACCACACAAATCCGGGCCTCTGAGATTTAGACAAACATGGCCTGCAAATCTGCAATGCTTGTTCATCAATGGGTCGTAGCTGCCCTTCCACACCCACATAAATTTCGTGACTTCGACTTCTTGCAATAGCTAGTCGAGTATGCAACTGCGTCATCACTTAAAGCTGTCTGTCCGCCTGCATGTGCTAAAAGCATACAAGTAGCAGTCGGTTAGCTTGAAACTCAAGTCGAGTTCACGTAGATCTAGGTAGAAGTTTGCCAGTCTGAAACAGAGTTATCCTCATGCTGCGGTTCATTTTCACGAAGTACATAGTTATGAGTTTTTGGGCAGCTTTTGAGCTCAAAGCGGCCAGAAACAGCCAGATAGTGAGAGGACAACTAAATGTAACTCAAAATTTAGAATGCTAGATCAACTCAAGTACATTTAAGCTTCGTTACAATTCTTACATAAGCCAAGTTGCATTAAAATTTCTACAAATGCTAGCTGAAATAGAATTGTTTCCTTCTCCACATTACACTTCATCATTGTCAGCAATAACTCGTTTTCAGAAAACTCGTTAACTAACACATCACTCCTCTTAATCCCACAAAAACCAATAGAGTAGGTCGTAGGAAAACCGTCTACAATCTTATATGGTAAGATCAACAATAAATGAGCGTACTACATACCTACGTAAATGGTAAAATTAACAATCTTGCACAATTTATTGTGTACAACCGTCTTTTTGAGAATTATGAAACCCATAAACGTCAAAATTGCAGATATGGCCATCGCACCATTTGCACAATGCTTGTCACTTGCTAAAACAATTACCCTCCTCTTGCATAATAATCATGAAACTAATCTCTAGTACGTTCCTCTGAACAATTACCCTCCTCTTGCATAATAATCATGAACCACCTACATCGTCAAACAACCACGATTCCCCGACTCTAATTACGAGCAGAGAGATCGGGACCTTTCACAATCGCACTGCCCATACTCAAAAAACTTATCAACAGCACAACCAATGCAATCATGACCATGTCAAAACAACACACACATACTGACATACACATTCGAGTCGACAAATCAGACACTCAAACCATCAAACCCGCACTGCTTATAAGTAAGTTCCTGCTTCCTGGGACTAATAACGATCGCACAATCAACCGATACCTGAACAGCAGGCGAATCAAACCCAACAACCCTAATCTTCGCGCTAACATCCCCCAAAACCCGAAGCTCAACCTTATCATACAAACTCGCATCCTTAACCAAATCCACCCCATCCGCCTGCAACAAACTCACTCTGTCCACCGTCACTGTTGTCGTCACCACCTTCACACTCTCCGCCGGCTGGTAAAACCCCGGCACACTCCCCCTCCCTAACGGCACTCCTCTGTACATCACCGTAAACCTCGACTCCCCGTACTTGATCCCCACCTTGTTACCTGTAAAGGAAATAAAGTAAATATTCTAAATCTGTTAATATGATATAATCACAAATCTACATTACGTATATTGTAAATTTGTAATTTACTATATTGGATAAGATATATCCGTACAAAATACTCCCTCCATTTCAATCATTTATTTACTTATATTTTACAAGCCAATAAAATTTCATGAAAAAGACTCATACAATAGCTACAATTGGAGAAAGAGTTATATGTAATACAATAAGTATATAATTAATCAATTAGTACTACAATATAAGTGAGCAAAACAAAAATTTAAACAAATGAATGATACACCCGCAAAATAAAATAGGTAAACAAAGGATAAGAACGGGATAGAAAGAGCATATTTTAGTTAGAAATAATTCTAGATATTTAAAACTTTGGATATTTTCAAGATTAGTAGTAATAACAGTATAAACATCCTAGATTGCAACTCCGTAATTAATAAAATTAATGCAATTCAATTCTAAACCTTTCGATCCTAAACTGTATAAATATTCTAGATTCTAATGCAATACAATTCTAAACATTTCATGCAATTCAATTCTAAACCTTTCGGTCCTAAACTATATAAATATTCTAGATTCTAACGCAATTCAATTCGAAACATTTCGATTCTAATCTCTCCTAAACTAAATTAATCCTCACCATTAGCAGCCTGAAAAATTAACCTAACAGACAAGGAAACAGTGGCGCCATCACCGGCGCCATTGATAGCAAGGTTTTGAACAGCGACCTGTTGGAGGTCGAAGTGAGGTTTTTTAGGTTTAACAGCGAGGACGAGAGCGAGGACGAGAGCGAGGAGTAGGAGCGACAGAAGAGAGAATAGAAGGAAAAGGCAACAACAACAGCCTTTGATGAGAGACGGGGATGATGATGTAGGGGAGTAGTATGACGGTGTTCCTGTAAAGTAGTACTGGTGTGGTGGTGGTGGTTGCTGGTGGTTGTTACGGTGGTTGCTGGTGGTTGTTGCGGTGGTGGTTGTCATGAGTGTTGATTTGGGTGTGAGTGTGGTGGAGAAGATTTAGTTCACAGAGCAGTAGAGCACTCACACAGTCACACACACTACAAGAATTTGTGTACTTTAATTTGGCTTTTTGCAATTTTATGTTTTTCTTGCTTTTTTCAACTTTTCTCGTTTTATTGTGTCCATGTTTTGGGTAAAAATGTTACTCCCTCCAACTCACGATGTTAGACTCATTTACTATTTGCGCGGTTGTAAACGCGTCATTTTGATATTTTTTTGTCATTTATATGTGATTTTTTTTGTCAAAAATTTGATTTTATGAAACATGTTTTAATAACAAATGTAAATATCTTATTATGATCATATAATTTTTTATACTTTTTAAACTATTTACGGTCAAAGTTTCAAAATTTTGACTCTCAAAAAGTGAAATGAGATAAACGTGTTGGTTATGAGGTCCTCCCCCGTTTCATTCATGAAGTCCCATAAGGTTTAGCACGGGTTTTAAGAAAGTGAAAAAAATGAGGTGTATAATGGTATTTTCAAATAGTATGTAAGTTGTGTGTATCGAAAGTTGTGAAAAATAGGGTTATTTTGGTAATTTTCAATGGAAAAAGTAAATGAATTTGGAAATGTGGCTAAATGAGTGAAATTGCTGAAAAAAGCAAAGTGGAGCTAAATGAATGAAATGGAGGGAGTAGTTCAATAAGTCTGTTTTAAGTTTAAAACGGGCGAAATATGATTCACTTGTACATAAAAGACAAGACTTTTATTTTTCTCAGTGTATTTTATTTTGTTTTGGTTCTAAGTATTTCACCCGTTAAGACGTGTAATTCCGCTTAAATAAGAATTTGTAAGGTTGGTTAAGAACTTAAGATGGTCCAAATGTAGAAATGGGCGTTTCTGGCAAAAAGTTAAGAATTTGCTTGAAAAGAATTATGTAAACCAACGTCGGCTGTTATTTGTGGTTGTGCGGCATAGTTGGTTTCATATGATTGTATATATTTTTTGTTTTGACTCGTTTCAATTAATTATATACATTCTTATTTTGGGACAAGAATTAGTTGTAAATAGACCAAAAATTATTATTTTATTCTCTCTAATAACCCCAAGTAAATGAATAAATGTGAAGGGTAAAATTGTATTCCCTCCGTTCAAGTCATATGTTTACATGATCTATTTTGGATGTACAATTTGTTTGTTTACCTTTTTATTTTAGGAACGAAATTCATGTGTAATTTTGACTCCTCCATCAATTATTGTCAACTTGTCATCTAATAATTGGTTTTCATCTCCCTCATTGATCTTTGCGCCAAAATTAGAAGTAAACAAATGACTAATGGAGTAACTTTACAATGAAAAGTTACATACTCCACAATTTTTTTCTCTTTTCTTAATATTTGTGCAATAAATGTTTACAACCAAATGGAACAAGGAAAATACTTACGTACCAACGTCCATGAATACCGACTAGCTAGAGAGTAAAAGAGTACTCACAATCATATATATAATATACCCTCATTTCAGTCATTTGTTTATCTTTTTATTTTGAAAATGAACATTTATCGATTTTTTTTCCACACACAAATATAGTATGGCAAACTTCATGCGCCTCATTAGTTTTCATTGATAAACAATGCATTTACAATTTACATCGAGAAAATCGATGATTTACGATAATTCTCAAAATAAAAAATTAAATAAATGACTAAACAATGGTAAGTATATAAAATATTTGAATATTCATAGATAAGAAAATAGAAATACTAGTAAATAGTAATTCTTAGTATGTCATAATAGAACTTTCTCATCTTTTTGGAAAAAAATCAAAATTATTGCACATGCGTACTATAATTGTACACTTTGTTATGATAATCAAATTATAAGAATACTTAAGATGCATAACATGCATTATAATTGTATGCGCAATAATGCAATACAATGTCGATTTATTAAAAGTCTAAACATGGGTAACAATTTAACTTTATCAAAATAATGCATTATAATCACCTCAATAAGTTTATTTCTTTCGGAGTACTCGCCCTCACTAGCCTTACGAACCTCCCACGAACGCTACCGCACGTCCACAGAGGAAACCCTTAACTCAAACTAAAAAGGTAGGTTCCGTGAAGCTTGCCATTCGGGCTGCCACAAAGGATGTTCGGGACCATAGGGCTTAGTCTCTAAGGCGGTAGAGGATGAAGGTTCTGATATGTTCTTTCTTTGAATCGGTTTGTCGACATTTGTCCATAAGCTCTCGACTCTGCTCACCCTAACTTTAATCTTTCATGAGTTTGACAGCCTAGGATTTGGCCCGAATTGAACTGTCCTGCAGATTCCCACGCATTATGCACCCGTTCGCCACTTTGTTCTCAAATCTTTTCTCACCTCCCTGAGTGGACGAGAAAGAAAGGATTTCTTGGAGACTTCGTTCGAGACCTAGGAGTCCAAAATGGATGAGCGAGTTTGGTTCGAATCTTGATCGATCAAGTAGATCTATATGCTTAGGAGGGTGAAAGGAGCATCAACACTGACTGATTGTAACTAGTAACTATAGTAATTTTTATAATGTTTACTTTACTATTTTAGTTAGTAAATTATAATATTTCTCTAGAATTTTAAAAATAGACACAATTTATCGATGAAGTTGTCAAAAACCAACTCGTCTGTTCGTGTAATTTAGACGCTCGATGTCGGAGGTTGGCCAAACTGCAAGTTGTGAAAGTGACCGACTTCGCTATTAACATACTTATGCTTGGGCTGTTAAAAACAGTGGCCTATATGGCCACTTAGTTAAGGTCTTATGATTTGGGGTTTAGTTTTTCGGCTCACAAAACTAGCAAAAACGAGTCGAGATTTTCACATCCAAAAGCTTATTATAAATATTTGATTCGCGATCTAGGAAGAGAAGTAACATATGCCATCAACCGTCAAATCTCAAAACTACATCAGCCTAGTAGATAGTCGTAGAAAGGAAATTCAAATTAAAGTAGCATAAATGTAATCACCGGTTGCATAACAATTCACGAGTATCGAACTCAAAAGTCGATATTATCCAAGTTAAAGATCAAACGTATTTACAAAATAAACGAATTCATGATCACTCTTTTTTTTTTTCTCTCCAAGTCCATGAGAATAACATAATAATTGTGCTCTAAAGAAAATAACAATCCGCATCAAGTGACCAAAATGGCACTAATATGTTGTTTATTTATGGTCTTCAAAAGCAGGCGTCAAGAAGGCAGCAACAACAGAGAGCAGCCAAACTGCAAAATAATCATAAATTATCCCGGGTTAGTCCATTTATACTTCGTATATATTTACTTTATTTAATTAACGTGCAAAAGTTGTAATTATAATAACGATTTTTCAAACTTATGCATAATACTTACAAATTGACGTTGTTAGAGTATAAATCAATCATGTGACTCCAACCATCACCTTAAGGTTTTGGTTGAGATGGTTGCTTTACATGGTATCAGAGCCCGAATGACCGAGATGTCACCCCCTTGGTCATTCTGGCTCTGATACCCTTAAGGTAATAGTTGGAGTCGTCAGATCGTTTTATACTTCTCCAACAGACGTACACAGACGTACACAAGGAAAATTATGTGAAATTGTAAAAACGATTTAATACTTTTATCAATATTTTTTTTAATGGACAGTCAATGTGTGCTCGAATAAGCACTTGTCGAAAAACCATTTAAATAGAGGCAAAGAAAACTAGGAAAACACATGCACGATATGGTCCAATATTCAACTACTTCGTATTTATTACTCGTAAAAAACAAATTGATATTGGTCTCATTCAAAATCAAATTGATATTTGACAATGTCTAGTAATCTTAGACTTTTATCTTATTAAAATGCTAAGTGTCATTGAAGTAGCCATCAATTTGACTTTGAAATAACACTCTATTGAATGTGTACAACAAATTAATTTCATACACAAATACTCTAGGTGTACGACGGCTTTTTTGTGATAAAAAGTACTTATTTTAAGAGTTAATGTACCTATTTTAAGGTTTAAAGTGACCAGTTTTAGAGATGTTAAAGTGGTCACTTTAAGCCTTAAAGTAGGTACCTTAATCCTTAAAGTAGGCACATTTTGTCACGAAAAAACTGTCGTATGCATACGACGATCGCACACAAGACTTACTCAATGTCATATTATATGTCTCATGTTAACAATGAGATGATAATAATACTCTGTATGATTTTCTTAACTACTTTTATTATCTTATCGTTCTGTTTTAAAAATTGATTTGAGATGTATTTGAAAATATTATATACTTTGTACAATTTTAATTTTCAAATACATTATCATAATATTCATCTAATTTTCAGATGAATTAATCATTTATACACCTAATAAAGCATTGCAACATGTTACGCAATAATAATGAAAAACTTCCTTGACCAATTGGATAGATCAAGACCCCAAGAGTTCACATCGACGGGAAGGTTTAATAACGCTCGTGATACCTTTTAGTTATACGTCTAGATCGATAATAATATCAAAAAAAAAAAAATACAAACTACCCAAATTACCCTCCACCAAATACTAATAACAAGGCTAATTTAGTCAAACCAATGTAGCCAACGCATAATAATTATCTGTCTAATTACAATAATCTCACGACTCTCCCACTAACTAATTCAATAATCTAAATCTAATACTGGAATCAATCAATTTAATAACATAATACATTCTAATAATCCACCACTAGTCCACTATCATTATATTAATCACTTATATAAAACCGTATTATAACGTCAGCTTTTTAAATAATAAATCAAATACAGATACTAATTGGCTGAAACGAAGAGAATAATCCTTATGTAAAAGTTTTATACAATAGCTTAAATTATATGTCTAAATAAACGATAGAATCAAATTAAATCGCAATTTTAATAAAAGGAAAATAAAAAAAAAATAAAAAAATCATACCATCCTTCCATGAAACCACCGCCACCCTGCTGGCGTTGCGGTTGTTGTTGATACTGAGGGGCGCCATACTGAGGCGGGTACCCGCCTTGCTGAGGCGGGTACCCTTGAGGCGGGTACCCTCCGCCTTGCTGAGGGTACCCTTGTGCAGGGTACCCTGGAGGAGGGTACGCGTCTTTAGCATACCCTTCTTGTGGATAACCTGTTCAAACCAAACCAACAAAACTATCAGAGGAAAACACGGTCAAAGTGTCGAATTTAATAAAAACCGAAAGAAAAGAACGTACCTTGAGAAGGGGGGACACCAACAGGGGGTTGTTGTTGGTTGTAGTAACTCATGATGAAAGAGGAAACTTAGAGAGGAAGAAAAAGAGATACGTGTGAGAGAGGTTATTGAGAAGTTTTTTATGGAAAAAAAAGGAGGTGAAAGTGGGTGTGAGATGTGGGGGGAAAGGGGGGAATAT
>JAUEKU010165978.1:0-11747 GCA_032274805.1 Gypsophila paniculata
TCTCTCTCTCTCTCTCTCTCTCTCTCTCTCTCTCTCTCTCTCTCTCTCTCTCTCTCTCTCTCTCTCTCTCTCTCACATTCTTTATTCTGTGCTACCTGGACACCTATTACATATGCTGCGTATAAAATGGCTGCTAGTGTCTTTCATAGCCCTTGATGTGAATAGCTTTGAAAACTTAAGTATCCTTCTTTGTGATGAGAAATGTATAAAGGCAGTATCAAAATTTACCGTCACACTCATCACTCGTCACCATTTGCCATATACTCTTTTTCAATTTTTTCTGTCTGGGTTATCCCTCATTTAGAAGACACATAGCTCACTTATGATGATGAACTTCTTCTTTTGTCAAACTGTAGGAACTACCTGTTGGTCAAGTGTGTGAAGCATTTAAGGTGGCTCGGGGAATGGTTCAAGCTTTACAAGAGAATGCTGGAAGATTTGCATCTATGGTTTCTGTATTTTGTGAGAGACTTGGTTGGCATGATCTAGAAGGGTTGATTGCTAAATTCCAAAATCGTGTTTCTTTTGGAGTGAGAGCAGAGATAGTAGAGCTGACAAATATTCCTTACGTTAAGGTGTGTATCTTGACATAGCTCTGAATATTGGCCTGTACTGCATACCTATTGATGATTGTTTTCTTTTCCTTTTTCAGCAGCTTTTTGCTATGTCTTCAACATGACTAATATCTGCATTTGCTGTCTTTTTCTCCGACATTCCTAATATTGATGGCTGCTTTCAGGGTTCTCGGGCAAGAGCATTATACAAGTCTGGCTTGCGCACAGCACAGGCAATTGCTGAAGCGTCTGTCAATGAAATAGCAAAGGCTCTGTTTGAATCTTCATCTTGGAATACTCAAGGTAAAGCTACATTGATTTGCTTAGATTGAAGACAATTTTGATCTGGACCTTTTTCTTCCTTGCGCACTTCACGGATTCGGTGCAGATTTAATATATTTCAATGTGGATGTGTTTAGGGCTTTGTGTCCATTGGTGTTACTCACTTTTATCATTTTGCTTTCTCTTTGATCCTATTTTTTCGTGTTCTTTCTTTTCATGTTCTTTTCATGTTCTCTTGTTTTTCTCTCTTTTATTCACTTTGTTAGTGTTTACTCTCGTTTTTCCCTTTTTACTCTCGATTTTCTTGTTCTGTCTTTTCTCATCGTCCTGTGCTCCTGCTTTTTTTCCCCATCTTTTATTTGTATTATTCCTTTGATAATGGTTCCTTTTGAGTTAATCACTGTTCATATTAGTCGCACCCTACTGATAAAGAAATAGGCACTTGTGTACCTTATCTGAATATAGTGTGCTGTAATTCGTTTCTTAGTTTTTGCTGTACGTGCGTAGATGGGAGGACTTTGTCTTCATTTGTCCTCAGTTTGCAAAACCCAGCAATATCATATGCTGATAGAAATTGAAATGCTGCAACAGATCATAGATAAACTGTCCAGGTTTAATGAAAGAAAGTACCTTTTGTATTCTTTCAATTCGCATTATTCTGCTCTCTGCTTATTAAAAATTGATGTTGTCTTCAAGATCTAGCACAACGACGTGTTCAGTTGGGAATAGCAAAGAAGATAAAGAATGGTGCAAGAAAGATAGTTCTTGATAAAGCTGAAGAGGCAAGAGCTGCAGCATTCTCGGCATTCCGATCTCTTGGATTGGATGTCCCTGACTTCTCTCCTCCCCTTTTATCTCCCACCACTGGTAGCTCCATTAGGGAGAAATATTCACCTCCTTCATTAGGTGAAAATGATAACAGCATTTCCACTCGCATACAGCAGGCAAAACATATTACTGCCGAGTTAGCCGAAAGACATGGGAATGAGGCTCTACCAGTTATTAATGCCGGAAAATCAGATGAAAATCTAGCTATAAGCTTGGAAACAGTTGGTAAGAGACAGGCAGAAAAATTTATAGATATAAGTCCGGGACTTGCAACTTTAAGCAAGGGAATAAATGCCTTGCCTAGCACCTCTGGTGCTCAAGTTTCTCCCGTGTCAATTTCAGACACACAGCATCCATGCTCTGTTCAGCATGAAAGTATGACATCCATTGAAATTGTAAATAAAGGACAGCGATGGGAGAGGGAAGATGCTTCTTGCAGCAATAGGCAAAATTCAGATGAAAAGGGCCCCATGAATATTGCTAGTCCTGCAGATTTTGACGCCTTTATGAATCTCTGGGAATCTGTCAAAGAGTTTTATTTCGATCTTCACTTTAACAAGCGTTCTGAAGCAACTATTAATGCTGCTTATGAAGTACATGGCATTGCCATTTGTTGGGATCATTCACCCGTGTATTATGTCAATCTTCCAAAGATTCTGTTATATTATGAGCGAAATAGCACTGCTAACTCATCTGACAATGAATCTTATGGTCAGACTAACTCAGTTAATGTAACTATATTGTTGTCAGTCGCAAACTTCCGGTGGAATAGGATTAGTAAGATTTTTGGTAGTACTGCCATTCGGAAGTTCACTTGGAATTTGAAAAATCAAGTTCAGGTGTTGAGAAATGCTGTCCTTCCCATCCATAGAGTTAGTCTGAGCCAGGCGTTAAGGAATGCAGACATTGAACTTGTTGATGGCTCATTGTATCGGTTGCCCATTCTTGTCTTGCAAGAAGTAATTGACATGTGCATTGTCTCATGGATTCTTTGGCCTGATGAGGAGAGAAGCTCTACTCCGAGTTTAGAGAAGGTATTTCATCCTTGCATATTTCTGATTTTTAATGGTGGCACTTCTCGCCAGAAGTCTGTATGTTTATCCGATATGTAATTTAGCTTTTACTGCAGTACCCTAATCCCATATTACACACTTTTTATGCATGTCAAACATTGTATTGGTCTGAAGCATTAAGCTTCGGGAGGTCTATCAATTTTTTCGCTAGCAATGAACTTGCTGCCCATGTGCACTAGATGACTTCTTTCTCTAAGATAGTTTAACTGGTATTTGTTTTTACACAATCTGCCACACAGTTCCACAGTGTCTTTGGCGACTTATTCATAACATGGTAACAATGTGCTTATTTAGTGTATATCTTCTGATAAACAGGAAGTTAAAAAGCGTTTGTCAAGTGAGGCTGCTGCATCTGCGAATCAAAGTGGAAGGTGGAAAAATCAAATGAGGAGAGCTGCTCACAATGGTTGCTGCCGCCGTGTAGCACAAATTAGGGCTCTACATTGTGTTCTTTGGAAATTGCTTGTTTCTGAAGAACTAGTTGAAGCGCTTTTGAGCATTGAGGTTCCGTTGGTAAGGTTTTATACAAGTCAATTCTTTATGATTGTCATCAAATTTACTTCAAAGATCCCGATATCATTCACTTCCAACCTTGTTTTTTCATACTTGGGTAAATTTTCTATTCCCTTCTGTCATAGTGTTCCCCCTTAGTGATTTTTTCGTAGTAGAAAGCTGTATAAAAAAATCATAAAGTCCCGTGAATCCATAGGAAGATGCGGTGTACTGTTTCTGATTGTGACTGTACCCATCGGTACTACTGCCAAATTTTCTTTCAGCTTTCATAATAGACCTTTAAACTTCAGCTTTCAACAAGTTTCTCATTCGCTCGCTTCTTTTGCAGGTCCATGTCCTCTCAGACATGGAGGTTAGGGGAATAGGCGTCGATATGGAAAGTTGTCTTAAGGCACGACATGTCTTAAGTAAAAAACTTAAGATTCTGGAAAAGGAAGCTTACAAGTTGGCTGGCATGACATTTTCGATGCATATGCCAGCAGATATTGCAAATGTGCTCTTTGAGCACTTGAAGCTGCCAATTCCTGAAGGACACAACAAAGGAAAACAGCATATTAGTACTGACAAGCATTGTTTGGACTTGTTAAGGTACATTATGGTATTTTTTTACCGGCTACAAGAAATTGTCCTGTGTTGTAATGAAATCTGCACCCTCTTTCACTGCCAGTTCATGTGTTTGCTACTGTTTCAATATTTTCATTTACTGACATGCCCGATTAGTATGTTGGTATGTGACTCCAATGGAACTGGAAATATCAAATTATAAACAAGATTAACAAATTCAAATTTTTTCACTGTATGTTGCAATTTGCAGGCTTGAACATCCTATAGTTCCAATAATTAAGGAACACCGGACTTTAGCAAAGCTATTGAATTGTACGTTAGGTTCAATGTGCTCTTTGGCTAAATTATCAATGAAGACCCAGAAGTATATAGTATGTGGTCATTGGTTACAAACATCCACAGCAACAGGGAGGCTTTCCATGGAGGAACCAAATTTACAGGTTTAGTTTCATTATCCTCGTGGATGTATCAGTTTACTTTGACTGAGCTTTTGCTACAAAAGAGGTTGAACAAGCTGGTGTACGGAAATTTTGCAGTGTGTTGAACATATGGTTGAGTTCAGAATGGATCAAAATAATGAAGTTTGTTCGGATTCTGATACCACTCTAATTCAGATCAATGCTCGGGACTTTTTCGTGCCGACAGAGGTGAAAAATACTCTTTTATACACTTACCCCTTTCTCTCTTTGTTAGAAGTCGATTTTTTAGATGATTGATTCCTAGTGTTTCATTGAGAAAATTGCTGCTGCCGTGCTATGGTGTGAAGTAACTATTGTTGAATTCATTTCAGGAAAACTGGCTTCTTTTAGCCGCAGATTATTCTCAGATAGAACTAAGGTTGATGGCTCATTTCTCAAAGGATTCTTCTCTAATCGAACTACTCAGTGATCCACAAGGTGATGCCTTTACCATGATAGCATCTAGATGGACGGGCAAGACGGAAAATGACGTGAGCTCCCAAGAACGAGATCAAACCAAAAGACTAGTCTATGGGATACTTTACGGCATGGGTGCTAATACTCTTGCAGAGCAGTTAAATTGTAGTGCTGATGAAGCTAAGATGAAAATCCAAAGTTTTAAATCTTCATTCCCCGGTGTTGCGTCTTGGCTTCAAGAAGCTGTTGAGTATTGCCGTCAACATGGGTACGTAGAACTCATCTCTTCATATCGTTGAATATAACTGCATAAAAATTCATCAATCACTTTTGTTTTTAAGTCAAAATTACTAAGCTATTTTGATGGCCATCGCTTAATTCCAAAAATGTGTCATTCCTAAAGGTTGTTCAAATTCTTATCGAACTTAATAATTAATCACCCAACTAATTCTCTCTCTTCCTGTCTCCTTTGCCAACAACCTCCTCTCAAATCCAGTAGTCCTATCCTCCAAAAAAAAAAAATTAAGAATTATGTTCACCATCAGCACCCACAGCTGCATACCTTAGCTCAGCAGACCATCCCTTGGTGCTGTGTCATATATCACTGAAAATCATTTTGTTTACGTTTTTTTGTGCAGATATGTGCAGACTCTGAAGGGTAGGAAGCGCTTTTTGTCGAAGATAAAAATTGGGAATAACAAGGAGAAAGCTAAAGCCCAAAGACAAGCCGTGAATTCTATATGTCAGGTAACTTTTATTATGGGTTTTACTTTAAATTTCATTCTTTGGAGCTTAAAAGTTTATGGGTTATGTTGTCTTCTTCTGTAGGGCTCCGCCGCTGATATAATTAAGATTGCAATGATCAACATTTACTCTGTCATTGCTGGAGTTGAGGAACAAAATTCTACTAATTCACTTGGAACAAAATTTTCCAAGCTCAAGGGTCGTTGCCGTATTCTTTTGCAGGTCTGCCTTATGTTCTGTGTCCATCCTTTCCCATGGTTATGCAGACTGCAAAAATATGATGGAGCTTGTCACATATAATTAACATATCTTGTTCTTCTGTTTAATTTATCTCTACATTAGACAACTGATGAACGGGTGTAACCGGGTCATGGGCTGTTCTCTGTTTTTTTACCTAGCCTTTTAATTTGGTAGCTGGGCTTAACCTGCGCTTCGAATATTTTTGTCCCAAAAACACTTGTCCAAGCTTGCCAAAAAAAAAGGGGTGTGCCGTCAGTGGATAGCTCTCTAAAATGAACCTTGATCAAGCACCGTCACTTTTTACCAGCTGTTGGATATAGCTTAAGATACCTTGTTGTCTTTCTACATTTTAAACGTGTGCGCAGGTGCATGACGAGTTGGTTCTGGAAGTTGATCCTTGTGTTATGCTAGAAGCCGCATCATTGCTGAAAATGTGTATGGAGACTGCTGCTTCTCTTCTAGGTCTGTGTTTAACTAATTCTATTTGCATGTTAGAGCATTAAACTTGTTGAAGATTTAGAACTAATGACGGTTATTTGGCATTTCAGTTCCTCTACAAGTGAAAGTCAAAGTCGGCAAGACTTGGGGGTCACTGGAACTTCTCAAAGCCGAAGACTGACATCGGGTTGAAGACTTTGATTCAATGGTAAAAATATGGCAATGAAACCGAAATTGGAAGGATGGATTAGGTTTCATCTTGCTGTCAACAACTCAACAAGTGTTGACATAGTTAAGTGGTATGTTCATTCTCATTTCACCGTTGGTGGAGACAAGAGGGCTAATAGAAGGGGTTGATCCCATGAAAATACGAGCCAATACATCCAATGGAGACATCCTCGAACAAGTGATCGGTGGTGGTGGTGGTGGTGATGTTATACGACTTCCCCCCAAGTTAAGGGGTTAGAACCTCCTTAAGGGGCGTACATATACAAGGTTGTGCATAAAGAATATCAGAAAGCTTTAGGCCAGAGGTATTTGTAATCCAATGATATATTTTGTATTCTATACTCTTTTAAAAACATTTTTCAAAATTTTCACCTCATCAATATAATTTCTATAATGGAAGTATTTGAAAAGCAATGGTTTAATTCTTAGACATTTTTTTGAGTTTAATTGTTCATGCTTCCATTTTAATATTACTCCGTATTATCATATTTTAACCTTCAAACTGTTAGGTTCTAGTGACGCTACTATGTCTCACGTAACAAAACTTGCACGATGCATGGCCAAGATTTGTTTTTTTGAAATAATTTCTGGTATTTGCTTACAATTTTGCCAATGATAAAGATAATTTACAATGAAGTGCAAGGTCAATATATGAATGATAATCATCTTGGAATGCTATTACCTTTATGCTCATCGACTTCATCATTGCATATAACAACAGTACAACACGTTCACAAGACATAGAAACAACGAATCCGAAGTTGTTTATTAAAGATACGACAAATTATACTCTCTTTATTTCACTAAATTAGAAGTATTATGCAGCTTCTCATAAACAGTCAATACATAATAATTAATCACGACGGGACAGAGGGAGTAACTCAATTACGAATCCAAACTACATGATCTTCGGGCAAGAAGTGGCAAATTGGAAGACCACCTGGTTTTACATTAAGAAATTGGAAAGCCATGTGTTTCGGGTTCCAATTACTCGTGTCCTTGTGACAAATAGCAACGGCCTTAGCTTTTGTACCCTCGTCGCTGATTAAGGACACAATGTGAGAGGACGTGCCCTTAGTTTTGTGGCAATAAAACACGGCATATGGATAGTTTTGTTTATGACACACCACGACACTGTCATCTTTAGCCGCTTTCATGTCGTGCCCAACTGTGTACTTTTGGCCTGTTTTATACCCGTCTTTAGTGTCAGTCAATATCGCCTTGACGTTCTCCCCTAGGGTAGATTTCGCGTAGTCAATCATGTCTTCTAGATAGGTGGCGCAGTATTTCTGTTCCCCGAGGATACCCTTTCTTTCGCACCCTTTGATCGTTTCCTCGATGATTTGAGCCTCTAAGGACCCTGGTTGTACCGAGAACTCGTGTAGAATTTCAGGCATTTTATCAGTCGAGAAAGGAAGAGATCGAGCCTTCTCTTTAGGTAGGAAGGTGGCTTCATTGGTAGATTTGGGAAAACTAATAGTCATTTGGTGACCGGGTTTCATGTCCTTCTCGAGGAAAAACAATGATCGTCCTAGACTACTCTTGTTACTCGCGTAGTTGTAGTCGAATGGTTTTAGATCAGGTTTTACTTTTGCATAAACATGCTTCTTTTCCGCGTCTGATTCTACTCCTACCCTGTTCGATTCTGCCTTTGTAGGATCGACAACGAGCTTTCGGGTAGTAATTAGGTAGTATCCATCATCAATAGTCATTTCATCGTTTCCTTGTTTGGCTCCTTTAGTTTTCATGTAAACATTCAAAGAATTACCAAAAAGTATATAAATTGAAATCATCTGAATCGAACAGTATTAATTTGAAGTAAAAACAAAATTGTAATGAAAATAGTTGAACTGAACAAATATTATCTAGACTGAAATAAGGTGGAGGCTCTTACCTATTAGAGCTACATGGCATCCCACTATAGCAACCTGTGAAAGCAAGTTAGAACGTTCATTAGCTTAATTGATCAGTATGGAGTAATTTGTAGAAGTGTTAAATATATAGATGACTCAAATTGACATTTTATAAGAAAAGTGAAATATTGAAAACTTACGAGGAAAATGAGAATTGATTGAATATGAAGTTGCATTATAGTGTTGGAATATATTTCTGTATAATAATAAAGTATTTCACACAAATTTGAATTTGCATTTAACAATGAAGTGGATGATGTATTTATAGTGGCCTTATTAGTTGATCTCAATTAGGTTTAAATGTATGAATAAATAAAGAAATGATTTTAACTCAACTTTTAAATATAAATTCTCAATTAAGACGAATTGTCCGTCTTAAGTTTAAGACATGTCAAATACTTAGAATAAAAATAAAAGTATATAATGCATTGAGAAAAGCAAAGAGCTTGTCTCATATTTACAAGTGGATTATATTTGTCCCGTTTTAAATTTAAGACGAATAGACTTGTTGATTTTTAAATTGAAAGAGTTTTTTTAATACATAGTCACAAAAGTGCGTGCATTGCATATAACTTAAAACTAATTATATACGGAGTATATAACGATTTATATAACATGTACTTACTGGTTAAGAATTAAAAAAAATTGAAAGATTTTCTGCATAAAAAATATAAATTAAAAGTCAATAAATAGTTCGATTTTTCATATATGAATCTTTCCAAATGTTTACATCTTTGAATTTTTATCGTATGTTTAATGAACACACGTTAGATAAACCGTATATTATAAATCAGAAATCAACATGGTCAATGATCGTTATTTGTCACGTAATAGACGATGTTGATCAAATCGAATTTATCCCGCATTGTAACGGCCAGTTAGGCCAAAGGCCAACCTCTGGTTAGTTGTTTCTTTCGTACGAACCAAACGTACGTCTCCTCTCTTGCTTCTCCATGATTTGTATTATTCTCACGTATCTCCTAGGCATATGTATGTGAATATATCTTACGTTTTAAATAAGATCATTGTAATTTTTTGACAGATTGATTGTAATTACTAATTAAGTTACTATTTTTACGATTCTTGTAGTGATTAATATTGGATAAATTGTGACAATGGTTATATTTTAGTCATAAAAGATTAATCATACGCATACAACTATCTTATATAAAATTTACAGATACATGATAAGTGACTATGAAAGTAGTCTAAATTTAGATGAAAATCTTCGAATGAACTTTGATCACCAGTTTAGACATTCAATTGAACCGTATATTCAATGATTTTGAGCCTTTAAGTGACATCGATGGAATACAAAAAAAAAAAATAAACAAAATTAGAAAAATACTCATGAGAATCACATAATTAATAACATAAAAATTAAATGGATTTATTTAATTCTGATTCTCCACTTTTTGCCGTTGATCTACACATAATCAAATTACATAACAAGGCAAAAAAAATAAATAAAGATCACCGTAGCAGGCGACAACTCCTGCCAACCCCCACGCCTGCCATGACATATAGTCTCACGATGAGCGTGAGACATATGTGTTATGTTGGCAAATATAAAACATTAGATGTTTATTTAAGAGGACCGAAGATCGAACGATGAATCCCTTAAATTCCGACCCATGCAATGTGATCCTTAGGCAAGAAGTGGCAAATTGGAAGACCCGGTTTCACATTTAGGGCTTGGAAAGCCGAGTGTCGAGGGTCCCAAGCACTCGTGTCCTTGTGACATACGACAACTACCTTCGCTTTTCTACCTTCCTCGTTGATTAAGGACACGACATGAGGGGCCGAGTCTTTAGTCCTGTGACAATAATACACGGCGTATGCATAATTTTGTTTATGACACACGATCACACCGCCTTCTTTGGCCAATTTTGCAATGTGGCCAATTTTGAACTTAAGGTTCTTATTATACCCGTTTTCGGTCTTGGTCGATATGGCCTTAACAGTTTTTCCTAGGATTGATTTCGCGTAATCAATCATGTCTTCTAAACAAGTCGCGCAGTATTTCTGTTCCCCGGGGATACCTTCACTTTGACACTCTCTAATCGTGTTTTCGATGATTTGAGCCTCCACGGTTCCTGGCTGCATCGAGAACTCGTGTAGAATTTCAGGCATTCTGTCAATCGAGAATGGAAGAGATCGAGCCTTTTCTTTAGGTAGGAATTTGGCTTCATTTGTGGTTTCGGTCAAGTTCATGGTCACTTGGTGACCGGGCTTCATATCCTTCTCTAGGAAAAATAGTGACCTTCCGGGTGGCGGTGGTGGGGAATTGGAGTCGTCGTTACCTTTGTAATGGTATGTAAATGGGTTTAGACCGGGTTTTACGTTAACATAAACCGGCCCGGCCGCCACTTCAATTCCTCCTGGACCAACCTTGATATGGGAGTGGCCCTTTTTCAACAATTTGGGGTCGCCTCCGGCCAATTTTCTATGATTGATAACGCGACCAACGGTCACTTCATCATTTCCTTCTTTGGATCCTTTAGTTTTCATGTGAACACGTGAAAAATGGCAAAATATTAATCAATGGAAATTTAAATATATATTAGTATGGAAGTAGTATAATGTTTCTTCTAATTCAGCCATTTGTCATTTGTTTACTCGTACATTATATCGCAAAATTTAATTAGTAGACTTATTAATTTTTATTTTTTTTGGGAGTCTTCAATAAAAATAAAAACAAATTAAAATTGAATCGCTAGATACCTATTAGAGTTGCATGGCTACCCACTATAGTAACCTGAGAGAGCAAGTAAATGTATGCATTAGCTTAACTAAATTTTACACTAATAAACTAATTTAAATTTATATATGAGATGGTTTTACAATAATATAATTATTGAATTTTTGAATAATAGGTAGACTGAAAACTTACGCAGATGAAAATGAGAATTGATTGAATTCGGAGTTCCATGAGAATAATGAAATGTATGATTTGTGAATCTTGTTGAAATATTTCACTCAACTTTGAAGATACTAATGATTTGCTATGTAACCAAGTGAAGGATGTTATTTATATTGTTTTTTCTAAAAATTTTAGGGTACTAGTTTACCTATAAATAAGGATCATCACTCATTAGTGTGAAGTATTCAATAGTTGTGGCATGTTATGCTTGAAGTAAGGAGTTTTGTGATGAACTGATGATAAATTGATGAGCTTGATTGTTATGTTGACATTTAAACAATGAGAGTAAAAATTTACCTTTTGTTTCGGGTAAAAATGAGCATCTCGGATCGGATAAGATAGGGCCTCCGGGCCTAGCGGTAAGCTCCATGGAATACCTGAAATATGAACTTCGGGCCCAGGGTTGCCTCCGGGACGGAGCCTCCGACGCCCAAGTTAGTACCGAAATATAAGTATTTGGTACTCCTTCCATTCAACTCCAATTGATACATATGTTTTATCACACTTGTCGAGGCGATTGTTGGAACGACAATATCTATAGTTGTACATGGTAAAAAATTATAAAAATTTGA
>JAUEKU010165989.1:0-11746 GCA_032274805.1 Gypsophila paniculata
TCAAATATGAATAGTTGATTTCAAAAAATTCGACTTTCAATATCCGATATGTAATATATTTACATCAAATTATGAGTATAACGAGTATAGTAAATTTAATTTAGGTCAATATAAATTTGGATCGAGACATAATAATGGTAAAAAACAAATATTACACATTTGCATGCAAAGTATAAATCAATATTGTTTCAATAAGAAAAAATATAAATAATTAAATTCTATATCACCTAACATATTATTTTACCTATTTGTCACTAGCCCATATTTTTTTTTACCAATTTGTCACATTTCATTTTTTTTTATCAATTTGACAAACACTTTCCATTTTTTTTACCAATTTGATAATTTGGCCCTTTCGGGAGTGATAAAAGGTCATAAGCAACCACAAAAGCGGGCACAAATTATTGTTACCCACTTCCAAGAAGACCAATCTAACTTTCCAGATTGTCACAACCAAAGAGTTTGGGGTAGAAAGAGAACGTACGTGCACACATCATTCATTACCAAAATCATCTAAATAAAATGGAAATTTTATTGAAAAGAAAAATCAAATTAAGAAGAGTATTTTTTTCCTTGAGCGATTGAAAATGTGAGATGAGATAATTGAAATGAATCGAGTTTCCTTTCGGTAGGATTACACCGATTTTAAATCCCACCGGCAAAATCGAATTGTCGTAGTCGAGAGACCTCAAGAACTCTCCACATGTATGATGATATCTCACATCGACCAAATAATAGAGAGTTGTGTGCTTTATATATCAAGGAGTTGCTTCACCTACAGCCAATTGGTTTTAGGTTGGAACCTCTTTCGATCTATGAAGTGCAATCTCTCTCGTCTCGAAGGGTGCGGCCCAAGCCCGATGCATGGTTCTAACATGGTATCGGAGCCCATGGTATATATGAGCTGGGTTGGATAAAAACAAAAGTTGGGCCAACGACACACGAAAAATCAAATCTAATCAAATTTGACAGCTTCGAACAATGAGACGACGTTCTCGTCAAACATTGAAGCGAATCGAATTAGTAGGTCAGAAAAGCAACGACGTTCCCGCCTGACGAACTGAACAGACTTTACAAGTGCGGGGGTGTGAAAGAACTCTCCACACGTAAGGTGATATCCCACATTGACCAAATACTAGAGAGTTGTGTGCTTTATATATCAAGGGATTACTCCACCCACAGCCAATTGGTTTTGGGTTGGAACCTCCTTCAATCTATGAAGTGCACACTCTCTCGTCTCGAAAGTGCAGCCCAAGCTCGATGCATGGTTCTAACATGTATTTGTTTGTTAGTAATCATTTCCATGTTCGTGCATGTACAGTTTCGCTATTTCTAAGATTTATACCAACAGTGAATTTTACTTTACTCAAATATGGCATGTTATAATCAAACTTACTCAAATTCCTTCCATGAATCTTTTACCATGCTAAGTAATTATGTTTATAGTACATTTATTAATAAAAACAAATAATAGTATTTCATACTCTCTCCGTTCCAGTCATTGGTTTACTTATTCTATTTTGGGGTGTATCATTTATTTGTTTACCTTTTTATTTTAGGACATCATTCATTGAATGATTTTGAGTCTCTTCCCCATTATTGTCCACTTGTCATATAATGATTGGCCCTCACCTCCCTCCTTGTTATATGTGCTAAAATAAAAGGTAAACAAATGACTTGAATGGAGGGAGTATAATATTGCTATTCATTTACACTATTAACTATCAGGTTTACATATTAGGAGATAAAATAAATTTATTATGTGTGAGACTAAAATAGTTTTGAAGTTTTTAACTTCATCTTCAATTAATTATTCTTTTCATTATTTATAGTAATTCAAAAGTATTCTTTCATAAAAAAAACACAAATTAATTTAAAGTTTTCTATTTTAAATATATTTCACAAATTTTCAAGTGTCTGCTATTTTTTACAATTACTATTTTTATTTAATTTACTTAATATTTAAGTTTAGTATGTTTATCAAAAACATGTTTTGATAAACCACAAATGTATTATGATGAAACAAGATTGTAACTTTCATAATACTCTCTAAATTTTTCATTCGATTTTTATGTGTTACATATATTTTTCACCTCTATACATATAATTGCAAGGCATTGTTAAACAATTCTCTATATGTCACATGTCAACTCTCTTTCTAGTTCAGATACACTTTCAAACACAAAAAAACTGTTACAATAGATTAATTTAAAGAAAATAATCAGAAAAAATCCGTAACTTTCACAAGTAACAAAACTAGTTATAAACTAAACATTAGTCACAATAATCGTTAATTAAAGTTGCATTGTCACCAGACATCTCTCGCACACATACCCGTGAGAGTTACTCTAACAACAAAAAAAAAAATTCTAAACTACGCCGGGAGGACCATGTCATCATCCTACCTGTGCAATTAAAACACTTGAATTATACAAGTGGAACCAAGTTTTTCCACAAATAATCTTATAATAAAATAAGAAATGAGAACTTCTCATTGGGTAGGAAGGACCATGTCATTGTCCTCTCAGTATATCTAAGAATTTTTTTGCTAACAACAAACACGACCGAGTAGTAACTCTGACCAGCAAACACAACGGAGTATTCAGCACAAATTTGAATTTGTAACAAACCTGAAGGTCCAAAGGCGCAAGAAAAGTCAAGTAGTCAGAAATATTAAGAGTCCCTGAAAGCCTCAAAGCCTCAAGAACAACAGACCTAAGAGCCAAGTCGTTCTTAGGGCTTCCGTACAACATTCGATATATCAACTCCTCCAAAACTGCACCCACACTCGCTCCGATTTCAACAGCCGCATTAGCCATTGAAGCGTCCTTAAGCGAACTCACAAGCTTACCTATCTCCTCCTTCCTTAACCACGCGAACGACCTTATTTTCGAGGCACTCAAAAGCTCCATCACACATAGCTTCCTCACGTTTCGCCAGTATGGGCTGTACGGGGTGAATATTATCCCCTTGGACCCATACGAAAGGTCATGAGACACATCCGACATTGGCCTCTTTGCGCAAAGCACATCGTGGTTTCGAAGAAGGCGTTCCGCCATGTCGGGTGTCGACACTACTATGACCGGCATGGAGCCTAGCTTAAGGTACATAATCGGACCGTATATTTTTGCTAGGGTTTGGAAATTACGATGCGGTAAGCTCCCTACCAAATGAAGGTGCCCAATTATGGGCAGTTTTGGTGGACTAGGTGGTAATTTTGAACTACAAGAATTAAAATTCATATTGTTCGTTGATTTTGAGGTGAAAATTATTTGTTTTTTGATTATTTTCATTAGTATGTTCGATAATGCTAACAATAATAACATGCAAAAAACGAGAACAAAAATAGGAATGCTAAGAACCATTTTTTTTTTTTGTTGCTTGAGAATACTGGATAAATATGTGGCACTTTATTATGCTAGGAAGTATAGAATAATGTGGGTGTATGATACGAATTGTAGCGCAACATATGCTGCTATTTATAGTACGTCAGTACGTGAATGAGGTAATCAGTGTGAGATGCATGTTTTTATCAACACTACGGGTTCGCTTGCAGTGGCGGTTTGAGAGGGGGTTCAAGTGGTTGACTTGAACCCCCTCAAATTCAAAAATATAGAAACTTTTCAATTATAAGTTCATGTTAAACAGTAGTGGGTCTAGTTGCGAGAAAGCTAATTATAGTTCCAAACATCTCGTGTCAAAGTCTCATGGGCTACATTTTTCATTTTTACCATCTTGTTGGAATTATACCCAATTAAACTTCCTTTTTTCTTAATTTCATTTATATTTTTCTATCATTTTTTTAATTTCTTTTAATTTAAATTAAAATTTTTTAACATACACTTTTTAAATTACTATTTTCCATTATTATTAGTGGCAAAAAAAACTATATTATAATAAGAAATATGCTCATTATTATAACCAAAATTATTCTTCTAACCAAAAAAATATGCATATATACTCGAACCCCCTCACAAAAATCCTAAAACCGCCACTGTTCGCTTGGATAGCCCATAATTGTTACAAGGCAATAAAATTCGAAACAAAGAAAAAATATTATGAAATGACGTTGATGAAGAAAGATAATGGATGAAAAATGGAGGATAAAGGGGGTGGGGTGATTATTACTCCAAAATAACGGTAATGTATTATCCAAGTGGAGAGGTGGGTAACAATTACGGCCAAATAGCCAATTTGATAAAAAAAAAAAAAAAATGGAGGTGAGGAGACAAATTGCTAAAAAAGTTTCTAAAAAGACAAATTGGTAATAAACTAAAGCTCAAGGACAAATAGACCGAATAATTCCTCTCAACCATTTTATTACTCCGTAGCTTATTTCAAATTATTTTTCAATCCACCATCATCCATACTCACCATTTTTATGTATAATTGTACTCTATTACCGCCTTAATAGTTTCTCTCAACCCAAGTAAACCTTACAAAGTACGAACATAAAGATAAGACCAATAACTAACTAGTACAGCAACAATTACTGCTTGTTT
Source organism: Gypsophila paniculata (assembly GCA_032274805.1). Classification (NCBI taxonomy): domain Eukaryota; kingdom Viridiplantae; phylum Streptophyta; class Magnoliopsida; order Caryophyllales; family Caryophyllaceae; genus Gypsophila; species Gypsophila paniculata. The sequence continues at coordinate 4,503 of JAUEKU010165989.1, forward strand.
TGTTCAACTTTGAACTCAAGTATATAAAATTGTACTCCCTCCATCCGTCTCACTCAATTGTTAACACTTACTTTATGCACAAAAAATAAGAAAAATGGTTAAATGTTCAATTTGCCCTTTACATTATTACATATTTTATTGTTAAAATAGGAGAGAATATATGGTGGAGTCAAATGAGTTGTAACGTAGAGATATAATAGTTTTTTGCTCAAATAAAGTTACCAAATATAAAAATGTTTACAATTGACTTGTACACCCATAAATGGAAAGTGTTAACAAATGACCAGGACAGAGGGAGTATGTTAAAAGGAAGTTGAGTTGAAATTATCTATCCAAAATGATACTGTAATAATTTGTGTCAGACAGTCTTACGCGTCAGAAGGATTTTAAGTGCGTAAAACATGACCATTTGAATGCTCAACGTGATTACCGTTGACTAAAATCTGATTGCTTTTTACAGGCTGTAAATTGATAACATTTTACTCGATAATATGGTCATTAGAAATCTTAAAGTGATCACATTTTATTCAATACGACGGGTCGGGCTGTCTGACGCAATACCTACTAACCAAAATTTACTGAATTAGCATGGAACAAATAAAAAAGTTAAAGGGAACTCCGATCCTTTTCAAGTTTAAGGCAAACTATCAACTAAATGTGGTTATGTTCTAAACTCGTACGTTACTTTTTATACGATAATTACTACGGCACCCTTGCGGCATGATACTTTATATTAAAATTAGAGAGGGGAGAGTATTTCATAAAGACAATACTATTATTGATTATTCGTGTTCCACAAATACAATAACTGGCGCTATTTATAAAGATCATAAAATCTAAACTTAAATCTAGAATATTTTATATTATTCTCGATATAATATCTTTTCTATTCTATATGATATATTTATATGATATTTCTTAACTTGCATATATCGATATCTCGACATATGTCAATTGCCATATGCTGAAATCTCGATATTATCTCTCAACACTTTATGAGTCAAGGGTTTTTCTAACGTGTGTCAAACTGGCACACGTTAATGATCCAAAAATCGATATATTCGGAAAGAATCTCAAAGAAAATTATCATATTTGATGACTTACATAATTTAATCAGTAAGTACATTATACCACCGGTTGTATTACAACCATGCACGAAACTCAATAACTTTATTCAAAAACTCAAAAGAATTCACGTATAAGTTGATAAAATATATATACAAATTTCGAAATGTTTTCATTCAAGTTTATAGTTTCATTTCTTACTAAAAAGAATTGTCTAAATTAATTTTTATTATATATTTGAAACATAAAAAATTAAATACCTAGCTCCGGAAGTTCTTTAAAGAGCTCAAGTACTTTTTATGCAAGCTCAGACAATTTATTACAAACCTCAGAAACTGTTTAGAGACCATTGTACCATGCTATTATACCACTGGTGGTATAATAGTATTTGTGTAATTTCATAGATAAGAATATTTCTTAATATGTCAACTTTTGGATCATTAATGTGTACCAATTTGGCACACGTTAGAAAAACCCGTCAAGTATATTAACTCTTTGTCTATATGATATCTCGAAATTTGATGTTTTTGACAGCCTTGACAAAAACGGTAGCTAGGTTCGGTCAAATATAGCTAACATGTTAATAATTACGGAGTAATATATTAAACTATCATATGTGGGAAAAATTAGTTTGAACAATTTGACTTACTTCAATTTAGAAAAAGTTGTTTTAGTCCACTTAGAATTACAAGCGCTTAAATTAAACATCATAAGTAGATATTTAGTGTATTATTTAAATAAAAAATATTTAAATAAAATTATTAGTCACATCATCATTCATCAACTTTAAGACCTTCAATTTATGGCGGAAATAAGAATGAAGGCTATGTTGAGCATAACACCAAACCTCTATGGTACTTTGAAGATTAGCCTTTTTTTTTAACGTTCAATCAATTTTACGAGAAGCGATCTGTAAGATAACAATTGCTTTAAGGCGTGGAACGATTAAATGATTTAAGAAACTTATACAAAATAAAAACTGAAACTAAATTGCAATCCATCCATTTATCTAGATTTACCACATATTCCATTTTGGTTTAGTACATTTTCTTACTTGGTAATTTATAACCCTAAAAAGTCTAGAATGCCCTTACTTAGTTACATACAGTTTTATTTATTTAAATACTCTTATCTACCCACTTGCATAAAGTGGAATTAACTTGATACTTTGACAATTATATCCCTATGCTTTTGTATTTTCTTAAATATTGTGTCATTTCCATATGTTGTAAACCAACATGAATGGAGAGAGTAGTTCAAACCGTTGAAAGACATAGTATTTTTATAATTTATACGCATGTAAAAGGAAAACTTGAAAAGAATAGACAAAGTTCATCAGTAACTATTCAATTTAAAATGAAAAATATTTTTTTCCAAATTGTGCGCCCAACGAGTATAAGCAATCTTCAGCTGTCTTTAATTTTAGTGAAGAAATGTTGAAGAAGAAAATTACTCTCTTTATCCAATTTATATGCTGTCCTACTTGATGTTATGAAGAAATTCCCCTTCCCATATTTTGAAATAATGTACTCCTGTGTTAGTTTAATAATAAAAAAATGAGTCTAATAAATTTTTGTTTTAAATCAGTTATTACTAATAAAAAATTTAATTACTTAATTTTTGCTAATCAAATTCGATCAAATCAAATTTCTACCAAATCATTAAAATGAATAAACCTAATTATTTATAGTTGACTATTTAGTCATTGCTAGCTTTGCTGGCTTTCGTTCCGATCATTTACATATCTTTTATTTTGGTACAAAGATCAAGAAAAATTCATAAAATGACACATATTTAGGTTACTAATAATACTACAATTTAGAATAAGTTATGTGAAAATGAATAAAGACAAGTTAGCTAATCAACTAGTATAATAAAAACTACCAAAAATAAAAAGGTAAGCAAATGAATGATACACCCAAACTAAAATAGGTAAACAAATAAGTGGAACGAAGATTAATTAACTGAATTATCACAAAAATATTAAACTTTTACCAAATTTCGACTTTTAAATATTTCACCTGAAATCTCCACACCTACGATCTTCAAAATTACTAGTACTCTATTATTTTGTTTATGAAACGATCGAGCTTTATAATAAACCAAATTCAGGGGACAATTAATATTTGAAAATTATAATCTTAGTGTACTTAAACAACAATAAATAAGGTAAATAAAAGGGTCGTATATAAATTTTAAATTAAAATTAAAGATTGTAAAGTTAATGAAGTGGAGTTAACGCAAAATAATAGTTATAAGAAAATACTAATTAAAATATCTATACATAAAAAGATAAATTGAAATATTATACGTCCATATATAAAACAAAGCACAAACTACCATTTATGTGTAGTTTAAAAATTTAAAGTAACTAATAAACTTATAGTGAATGAAAGAATTAAACTGTATTGAAAAATTTGAAGTAAAATATTCTATAAAAGCTTGAAATGTAGTGATTGTATGTTCTACATTTGTAATAAATATAGACCGTGAGGAAACCGAGTAACAAAAATCTACCTCAAAACTATGTACAATATTTTTATATTTTGACGTCACGACTTGGATAAATGCTATAGAAAATAAATACAAACAATAAAACAAAAAGTCTCTCTACAATATAAGGGACGTACTCTTTACAAATAAGGTTTACTCGGCATAGATAAAATGCTCCCAAACTGCCTCCCTCATTTTCCCCTCAACCCACTCAACCTATTATTTTTCTTTCAATTTTTTAATTTGTAAAGAATAAAATTACTTAATACAGATAATTTTTTCTCTCATTTTCGCCCTGCGCGAATTTTTTTAACAACACCAACGCGAGATCGATCCACCATCCATCACTTTCATATGAGTTCATTTTATATTTCTTTTTAATGTTTTAACAATTTTAATATTATTTAATTTACCACATATTTACATTACTTTCATGGCTTCTAGTGTTTCAAATTTTTAAAATATATATTTACTTTTAAAAAACATAATTTTACAAAGAAAATGATTTAATAAGAGGTTAAAATTATCATTCTTAATTGAAAAAAATAAACAAATCAATACACAAAAAAAAAAAAAATAGCACACCCATTCATTCGTACCGGTCATCGCTGTCTCCGCCTATCCCCACCAAACCGACACCAGTCATCGCCATTAACTAATTATGTCAAAAATGCGTAAAAATAAAACATACATAATAATAAAATAACCTTAAAAGTTAATGATTAAACATATTCTTCATTCGAATTGGAGTCCATAATAACAAAATAATTAGGTTTGGGTATTGAATGATTAATAAAAAATAAATAGTTTTTTTTAGAAAATTAATTAGGGTTCATGGGTAAATATGTCCAAAGAAAAAATTCAATATAAAAAAAATTGTCTAAACCGATTACAGTTTGTCTATAAAGAGTAAATCCGCAATATAATCTCACCCTAATTTCCATGAATTTTTATTCCAACATCAAAATAACAAATTAAGATTATATGTCCCATATTTGTGTCTCATTTTGTGTCTCATTTATCTCTCTCTTGATGATGTGTTGGAACCTGAAATGGGTGGGACATAAGATGGACATAAAATGGGACATAGGATTCACACTGCAAAATAACAACAAATCAATTGCAAAAAGGACTATCTCTCAAAAATTAAATTTACTTGCCTTCTTAACTCGAACGTTATAGTAACGATATCTTTTATTTTATTTTTTTCAAATCACATAAGTTCTACTATAAAAATATCTCACTAAAAGTTTAATATGTAAAGAATATAAGTACTTTTCGCATTTCAGACATTACTCATTGGAGTTTGGATTTTTATTTTTATTTTTTTAACGAATACCTTGGTTTTACATGACAGATACCCCTAGGGTTGGGGACCTATATTTTTTTTTAAAGAATGTGAGAGAAATAAGGGATTAATATGGTTATTTGTCAACTGCGCTTAATAAAATTCGAACTGCAATAAATACATTTAATAAATAATTGAATGACAATATATAATTACAGAGTACTACATGTACACTGAACTCAAAATATAAGAAGTATACGATAAGTTTAAAAACATTACTATCGTATTACCGAAAATAAAAACTATGTCTTAGATTTCGGTTAGACTCTTTAAATTACCAGATGACCAAATTAACGATGATCAACCTCGACAAGATATTTACGAAAAAGACAACATAAAGATTCATGCATACATTGTACTTGATAATTACTATAGACAATGAGTAATTTTCTATGATAATAAATTGAATGAAAGCTAAGATTGCTCAATCAAATCAAGGAAAAACATGCGCATGAATTTAGAAAGATTAAGAAGATGAGTTAACTTTTACACATTGGAATATATTTATTAGTGGTGTTTGTTTGAACTTAGTGAACACTTGGCTTGAAAAACTTGAACTACTTTGCTCAGAGGCGGATTTAGAAATCTCGGGATGGGGGTGCAAAAAAAAAAAAAACCATCACACATAGTTAAAAAATTTCCACGGATTAATTTGCTCTCGTCAGGGGCGAAACTAGCCTTAAGGCTATATGGGCTATAGCCCGGGTTGTTTTTGAAACAAATAAATTTTAGTGTACTAAGAACCCGGAAAATGTGAGTGGTACAATGGTAGAGAACAACATTTGTGTTCTAGAGGTTAAGGGTTCGAGTTACATGGGTAACATTTTGAGTTTGATTTCTTGTGTTTTAAGATTTTTTTTTCTTTCTTATTCATCTCTCTTGTTTCAATTTTCTTTTAACCATATATAAAATGTATAGCCCAACATAACCTTATTTAATAATATATTAAGAAAATAAAAAAAACCTCATTTTCATGTGAGACGTTTTACAATAAAGTTTTTGTGAGACCGTTTCACTTAAGATTTTGTGTTATTTGTATCTTAGTTATTTAATTTCTCTTGGCGTTATCTCATAAATCATATGGAATAGAACATTAATGTATTCCTTATATTAGCAAACGGTTTTCCTCGAAAAAATTAGTAGAATTTGATAGCCATTTTTTGTTTTCTTTCATGCTCTTATTTTTTAACCTTATGACAAATTGAATGTATATTACAACACGTTCTTATCATGGGTACCACACATTCTTATTTAAAGCGGGTATATTCATTCGTCTTAAGTTTAAGTCAGGTAGTTAGAATAAAACAAAATCAACATGCATAGGAAAAAAGCAAAAGACTTGTTTTATATGAACAAGTGGGATAATAGTATAATACTGACTCGTTTTACTATTAAGACGAATAATAAGAGAGACTTATTAGGTACGTACGATGTTATACGAAAGAAAAGGACAATGAATTTCCTGTAGATAGTTTGAAACTAAAAAAAAAAATACTTCATTTAATTACTTTATAAATTTAGCCCTACCAAAAATTCATTCCTGGTTCCGCCCCTGTGTAAGACACAAAGAGGATGCATACAACTCGATATACTCATATAAATTTCCAAAACACATAACATTCATCCTTACTTCGATATCAAGAAGGAAATCTAATCAAAACCTAGAAACGCTCCTCAACAAACACCGAGTCTACAATATAACAACTTAATAATCACGAGTAATCACGTGGCTAAATTCGTGACTAAAAAAATTCGTGGCTAACATTTTTCTAGCCACGAAAACACATAGTATTCATCCTTACTTCGATCTCAAGAAGGAAATCCAATCAAAACCTAGAACCGCTCCTCAACAAACACCGAGTCTACAATATAACAACTTAATAATCTCGGGTAATCACGTGGCTAAATTGGTGACAAAAAAATTTCGTGGCTAACATTTTTCTAGCCACGAGATAATAATCTCGTGGCTAAAAATGAAGATGTTTAGAGGATTTGAACCAATGACTTCTTGTTTCAATTGGGAAATACTAACCATTAAGTCACCTGAGGATTTTTTAGTATAATTTAAATCCACTAAAAACAAAACAATTGTACCAATTAATTAATTAATTGATTTTTCTTTAAAAACAATTGTACCAATTAATGCAACAAAAAGTCATGACCTATAGATTAACTAAATACTACAAAATGATTACAGAGTAGTTAATATTATCATAGTACTCCAACTTCACCATCATGTTGGCCCAATAATCCTGAACGTTTATCATCAAACTGCCCCATAATTCTAATTAGTCGATGGTTGATGCCTACACAATCTGCAAAAACAATGGACAAAAAA